>JAQQZS010000003.1:23291929-23303007 GCA_030068045.1 Platyallabes tihoni | reverse complement strand
CTCAGGCCATGTTTTACCTGATCCACTGAGATATTGATTGCTGGGAGTGCAGGAGTAGTGCCTGTGACTGTTCTCTGAGTAGGGGAGGACATAGGAGAAGGAAAGTGTGGATTGGGGCTGAAGCCGGGGGAAGTGTGAGACATAGGGACATCAAATCTATTGCTCGGTCTATAGTGAATGTTTTTGGATGAACACACTGACAAGCAGTCAGTAAAGTAAATTGTAAACAGAACAGAATAGATTAACATTAACATTTATTAATGACATTAAGTATTTCTTTTTTAAATCTTGGCTCTGGAAACTCACACATGGCCATCATGGAACATAGACAACTGGTTAAAAAAATGTGTTAAATAAAAAAGTCTCTAAATCTAAATTAGTATTATTTCATTTTTAACTCCCTGTCCATTCAAACCTCTATTGTATATCAGATGCCATGGATGTCGAGAAGAGTCATCATTCCGAGATATTGCTAGCAAAGCACACCTGATTTTAGTGTACCAATGGCTCCAATTTGAATCGGTGTGGTTACTTGAGTTCACCTCGTTATGTTATCAAAAGGCTTCAAAAATTCTTTGGCTCCCAAATATTTGTGTTTGCCAGGAGCCCCGATTCAAGAGCAAGGGCTTCTTTTGTTGATGGCAGGCTTTTGGTCCATGGCAATATAACTAGGCCTGATTGTAGACACTGACACTCGTGTTCCAGGAGGTTCTAGTTCAAGTGAGGCCTGTGCGGTTGTTCCTGACCTGCCAAAACAATTTGGGCTCAGCTAACAGAGACACTTCTTCCAGGTCTTGGCAAAGTGGTTGCACCTCCCATTGGCCCGGACTCACATCAAGTTGTTTGATCTGATCTCGAATCTGGCATGTGTAACTTGTCCATCCCTGTGCTCGGATCTGCACTGACACACACACACACCACACACACACACACACACACTGACACACTGAGAGAATAGTCTATGCATTTATGCATGAAATATATTTAAAATCTAAACATGCAAATGAATATCACTAGGAATCCTTTGTTTGGAAATGAATCCGGACATTAAAAAATAATGACTGTTTGAATTGTAAACTGTCTTAATTATGTCACTTGGGCATCACATACAGGCATCTATTAAACGAATAAATTATGTAAATGCATTCTAGCACATCTTCATTCCTGACCCGTATCATGCCAGCCATATGTTGTGACACAATTAAGATGTCCCCCCAGATACATAACTTCCTGGCACTGAGAGAGCAGGCAATTGAAAGGCTATTTGCAATTTTTTTTTTTTTTCTGAAATAATCCATGCAATCAGTTGCTCCCACGTTTAATAAAAGGCACCATCTGAAAATAGAACCGCTTTCACTTAATCAAATGAACTGTAAATAATGATCTTTAGTGAGTGATTTCAAATTTGCCAGTCACACAGGATGCCAGTCATCCTGGCACACAGATTACACTGGATAATGGCTTTACTACTGTAAGTGAGAAGATCCTGTTAAAATTCAGAGCTGGTGAATGGCATGCCTTTGGTTTTTACCGTCTTAATTGCCTGTACCTCTGGATTTCGAATTTTCAAGCTGCAGTAAATGTATCAGGAGTAGATAAAAGTTACCCAGAGCAAGACTTTTCAATACTTTTAATCTCATTTCATTTATACATTTGAATGTTTTATGCCAACCTATCATAGTATTTAAATATTAATGCATCCTTTGTGAATAGCAGAATTTCTAATAGAAAAAGAAATGAGCCGGAGACGGACAGGGTTTGAGCTAAAATCAATGCGTTTGAGCATTGGCATGTGTCATGGCTGTATCTATACCTGAGACAAAAAAGGCAAAAAAAGGCTCAAATGGCACATCATGGTGAAGACCTCTGTTTGTAGAGCTTTCACATGTCAAATTAGGAGCTCTGACTGGGCCATGACCTCTTGTGGAAACTGTCTTCTCAATAGCAAGTTATCCATGTAGGAACTTGGGGGATCGAGGCAACGCTCCTACAGTGCATGTAGTGTCCATCCTGGATACTAAAGAAAAGCCAATTAGAAAAGCTGAATCCTGTGGAGCTGCTGTTGTGAATTTTGAAAGCTTAACACGAATGATGAAATAGCTGAAAACCTTAAAGGTAACATTTTGCCTCACGTTTCTGATTAGCAGATATTGCAGTGTTTTCTCTGTGCCGTGGCCATGGCTTGTGAATTGGCCAAACTTGGTTTCACATCTGTATTAACAGCCGAGAGACTTACTGCACATACCGTATGGCTTTGCCTATAGCTCTCATAGCTTGAAGTTCAAAGACCAAACATGCCACTATATTACAGATTCGATTTACACTCGTCGGTGCGTTGTATGCTTTATTAAGCAGCATGTTTTTCTCTTATATAAGGGTATTGTAATGGACACAGTGCCTGTAGTCTATAGCACTAATAAGTCCCATTCATCTCTCTGGATAAGTTGCTAGGGTTACAGCTCACTTTAAACAGGCCTAGGAGGAGTTACTAATGTTATTGTAGTAATCATTCTAACATATATAAGTTGGTCCTTAAGACATGTTTTGGATTTGATTAAGGTGCCCTCCCCTGTGATATCATCAGTGTGTCCTGTCGCAAAGGCCCGGAGCCTATCCCAGGAGAGCAGAGTACACCCTGGATAGGATGTGGCACGGCACACACATGCTTGTACACACACATTCACACACTACAGGCAATTTGAGAACGGCAATTAACCTGATCTGCATGTCTTTGGACTGTGGGAGGAAACCGCATTACCCAGGAGGGAACCCACCAAGCAGGGGGAGAGCATGCAAACTCTATGCAAAAAAATGCAAAAAATATATTCTGGTCTCTGCGAATAAGATTTCTACAAATAAGTACCCTTAAATTATATTTCGCAATTTTTGCAATGGATTTACACCGTCCAAATGTGTTACAGTTGGCTCTGCTTGATAGTGCTATTCAAGGTCAGAGTAAAGTGCAGTTACTAGAAAATTCCACCTTATACAGTATGTTTGTTTCTGCAACTGAGTGTGTAGTAATACTCAGCCCTGAATATGAGAGATGGTGTGAAAGGTGAAGGTGATGGCGTTGCTATTGCCACTCAGCAAGGAAATAAGCAAACGTGAATATGCCACTGATTCAGAAGGAAACCTCCCCGGTGCTTTGGAAAGAAATAAATTAAAGCCCCTTTTGTATCAAAGTGGGCTTATTTTTTACTGTGAAGCGAGGACCTGGTGCATTAGCTTTTTTGAAAAAATATATAAATAAAAAGAATTGGCTCCAGTCACAGCAGGTAGGAACTGAATGTGCTAGAGAACCTTACGCTGGCTCTAATTCAACAAACATGTGCATGCGTCTGCACTGACATCGCACATTTGTGTCAGTTGGTAGAACTAGATGAAAATACACACACGCACACACACACACGCAGCTGCACGCATGCATACACGCACGCACAAAGCAAAATTGCCTTTCTTGGTTGATTCAGTCCAGCTAAAGAAATCACTGAGTTCATAAATATACAGTACACTGCCTGGCCCCCCAAAAAAAGTCACCAGAACCAAGGGGTTCAATTATTAGGCTGCAACTAAGAAGATTAGAAATTTATAGAACTGGGTTAAGGACTCTTCAACTCCCTATTAAAATCTAGAAGGATGTTGCTGAACCATCAACTTTGGGGAAGTTAGGGGGAAAAAATCACGAATAGAGATCACTTAAACGTTTATGAAGTTGCATGGTCCAAAATCACCAGTAAAAACCAGAGCTATATTTAATGGTAAATATAAGAGCATTTGCATACTGTACACACAGTGTGATGAGGACTAAACAGCTGTTTGGCTGTAAGAAAACCACTTGTTAGCGAGACTAATCAGAACAAAGGCTTCTGGTTGCATTGGAGCATAAAGGAGCCAGGCCGATTCAAGGATCAGACCTTTAGTGGGTAATGAGAACGTAACACGTATGGTGTCTTGCTGTTAATGCCATGCTATTAATAGTAACTGACTGCACAGTGGCTTAGTGGTTAGTACTGTACTGTCGCCTTGTACCTCCAGGGTTTGGGTTCGATTCCCCCCACGGTGTCTGTGTGCATGGAGTTTGCATGTTCTCTTTGTGCTTTGTGGGTTTCCTCCGGGTAATCTGGTTTCCTCCCATAGTCCAAGGGCATGCAGATCAGGCTAACTGACTTCCCAAATTGCCCATAGTGTGTGAATTTTGACCGCTGATCCTACCATTGGTCTCCACTGTCTCTAGTTGGACTACGTAGGTTCTCAGATGGAGAGATATGATATAAATTTTATAATGTATTTATTATTTATGTTATTATATTATTATTTGAATATATTTTTTATCTGTATTGAATAACACCAATATTATGACTACTAGTAAGTAACATGATTTTCATGCCACAATTTTTTTTTTTTTTTTAAAGAAAATGAAAAATAAGAGTATGTCAGGCATTAGTTCTATAACTACAGTACCGTATGTGATCTTCAAACGGGGTTCTTCTTTCTCTCTTTCTTGATTTCTGCTCTGTTCATCCTGCTCTCTCTTGCTCTCCAGTTCTCTCTCCTTCTTTGTGCTGTCTAACACAACCTAATAGAGAATTTTCAATTAATAAAAGTTATATGTGCAATTGCTTCTTATTGATCCATAATATTTTTCTAGCTGGATTGATGATTTTGGTTTGCTGTGGGCATTTCAGGGAGGTAACATTATTTTGACCTTATACATCAAATATAATCAATATTTCATAAACTATACCAAAATAACTATTATACCGTAAATAGACTTATCAACTATAGTTCTTTCACCTGAACCTGGTTGTTCTGTCTCAAAAAACTTTTGCATATCAATCTATAGAAAAAAGAAATCTAAAATGAGTCAGGATTTGACGAGACATACTCATCTTGTGACAGAACCCTAGCTTGACTAGATAGTCACTTTACCTTTAAGGAAAGATTAGATTGGTTTATGACCGGAGCTTCTCTTGACGTCTTCCAGCTTTCCGTGCGGCATTTAATTCCTCTCCCTCCCTCGGATACTGAGCAGAAGTAAAGTTCAGCTCTTTAACTCAGTAAGACTGTCTGATGGTGTGCTACAAAATCCCTCCACCTCAAGGTGAAAATATTCAAGGATAAGCTTAAAGCATTTGAAAGACTGAATTATCGGACCTACTGTAACAACGCCACTGGTCGCGTCACTGGTCGTACCACTAAAAATGGTCTAAAACCACCTATGTTTGGAGCAATAGAAAATGTTCGTGTCGTCTGATGAGTTCAGATTGCATTTCTGAGCCATGGGGGCATCAGAGTAAGAAGGGAAGAGCATGAAGTGATGAACCCATCATGCATAGTTACAGTACAAGCTTCTAAATGCAGTGTTATGATCTGTGGTTGTTTCTGCTGGTCAGGTCTACAGTAGGCTCAGAAGAAGAAGATTCAATTATTGTCACATGTACTTTTTTTTTTTTTTTTTTTTTTTTTTAACAGCACAGCGAAATTTCTTCTTCGCATATCCCAATTAGGAAACTGGGGTCATAGCGCAGGGGCAGCCAGCTTACAGCGCCCCTGGAGCAGATAAGGTTAAGGGCCTTGCTCAAGGGCTCAACAGTGGCAACTTGGCGATGCTGGGGTTTCGAACCCCCGACCTTCCGATCAGTAACCCAGTAACCCACAGCCTTAACCGACTGAGCCACCACTGCCCCTCAGCAACATTATGTTACAATAAAATAAAAGTCAGATGACGACTATAAAAGTCAGATGAGAGTAATTTCAGTGACTCACTATGCAAACACTTTGTTATTATCTTATCTTTATTTATTATACTTTTATAATGTTAAATCAAATAAAAGGTATGATGCAATGATGTATCATATGAAATGTCATAGCAGAATTTTGCGTATTGTGAAATCCCTATAGTGTACTGTATATGCAATATTATAATATTGCATCATTAACTGCTAAGAAACGGGAGTACAGTATGAATGATTGTTTGAGTTTAACAAATATGTACAGTATGTTTATTGTTCTTACATTAGTGTTTCTGTATTTGTTGCAGTTTCCCAGAACACTAAGGGATGGAGTGGCTTATCATCTCTCTGCTAATACTGGTTGTTTCTACCTCCGGGCATCTCTGTCCCAAGCGTTGCATGTGCCAAAACCTGTCTCCGTCACTTGCTATTCTTTGTGCAAAGACGGGCCTGCTCTTTGTCCCTACGGTTATCGATCGTCGGACGGTAGAACTTCGACTGACTGAGAATTTCATCACGACAGTAAGGAGGAGGGACTTTACCAACATGACGAGTCTCCTGCACTTGACCCTGTCACGCAATACCATAAGCCAGATCATGCCTTACACTTTTGCCGACCTCAAACGGCTGCGAGCACTGCATCTGGACAGCAACCGCCTCAGTGTGGTCACTGACGACCACTTCCGGGGTCTAACCAACCTAAGGCACCTCATTTTAGCCAACAACCAGCTTCATAACATTGCCCCACATGCTTTTGATGACTTTCTGGGGACTCTTGAAGACCTCGACTTGTCTTACAATAACCTGGTGGACATTCCTTGGGAAATCATCGGGAAACTTAACAATGTAAACACACTTAATATGGACCATAACCTTATAGAGCATGTTCCGTTAGGAGTGTTTTCTAACCTTCACAAGCTAGCACGTCTGGATATGACATCCAATAAACTAAAGAAAATTCCTCCCGATCCTTTGTTTCTTAGGATCCCAGTTTATGCTAAGTCTAAGGGGTCTCCACTGGCCTCGCTTGTTCTTAGCTTTGGAGGAAACCCACTGCATTGTAACTGCGAGCTTCTTTGGTTGAGACGGCTTACAAGAGAAGATGACCTGGAAACATGTGCCACACCTCCTGATCTGACAGCTAAATACTTTTGGACAATTCCTGAAGAAGAGTTCATTTGTGAGCCACCTGTTATTACGAGGAGGTCTTTCAAGACCTTTGCTATGGAGGGTCAGCCAGCTAGTTTAAAATGTAAAGCCAATGGTGATCCAGACCCAGATGTGCATTGGATTTCTCCTGAAGGTCGCCTGGTCTCTAATACGTCCCGAATTCTCACCTTTAGCAATGGTAGCCTGGAAATAAATATCACCTCCCAGAAGGATATGGGGGTGTTCACTTGTATTGCATCCAATGCTGCTGGTGAATCTACAGGCACTGTGGAACTTGTGGTCAGTCCAATTCCTCACCTGGCCAATAGCACGAATCACATCCAGGAGCCTGATCCAGGGCCATCTGATATCTTGACATCTGCCAAGTCCAGATCTTCCTATAGCAATGACACAAGAATGCAAGAAAAGACAACGATACTGGCTGAGCTCACTGCAAACTCAGCTCTCATTAGATGGCCTTCACAACAGCATTTCCCACGTATTAGGATGTTCCAGCTACAATACAATAGTTCAGTAGATGACACGTTGGTTTACAGGTAAGTGGTAGATCTTGAATATACATGCATTTACCATTAGACATCTTTTGATATGATGATGTCTAATAGTAAGTGGATTCTGCTTGTGAGCAAGCTCTGTCTAGTGCATAATCAATCACACATAGGCAGGCAGCACAGCATTGTGTTTGGTAGGAACGAATTATTTGCCAAGTTTATTTAAAATTGTAGCAATCTGAAAAAAAATGTATTTTGAATCAGGATATTTATAAAATCATGATACTTATAGCATCATGCACCTGGGTATCATGATAATATGATATTGGGTGGTCCCTGCTGTTTATGTAGACTGGCTTGTGACCTTTGCATCTATATCCTATGAGCTGAATACTGTATCTCACCTTGTGTTAAACACAGAATAGCATTGTTACTGTCACAGAGCAGGATGAATTAAGGTGGTATATATGTATATGTATACAGTCAGATCCATATTTTTAGAACAAAAATATTTATCAACATTAAGTAGCACTCATAAATAATGGAAATTAACATAATTACGCTATGATGCACCATAAAAATACTATGATTACATACTGGTTTTCGTGAGGACCTCCCCGAGAAAGGAACTCCAAGAGCTACCTCTGCTGCAGAGGATAAGTTTATTAGAATGATCCCCCTCAGAAACCATCGATTTACAGCACCTCATATTGGAGCCCACATAAATAAGTGCTTCTTTGAGTTCAAGCAGTTGACATATTTCAACATCCACTGTTCAGAGAAGTCTGTGTAAGTCAGGCCGCCTTCATAGTTGAACTGTAGCAAAGAAAACATTACTTTGGAAGAACAACAAGCAGAAGAGAATTGCTTGGAGTAGATCAGTGGAAAACTGTCAAACTGTCATTTGGTCTAATCCAAATTTGAGATTTTTGGTTCTAACTACCATGTCAAACAAATTCTTGTTCTTCTAAGTTCAAGCCACATGCCATCCCATTTGGTTGTTGGGGGCATCCAGAAAAAAAGCTTACCTGGAGAAGAGTAGGTAAGCATTGCTATCAGTCCTGTGTCATGCCAACAGTAAAGCATCGTGAGACCATCCATGTGGGGGTTTGCTTGTGAGCCAATGGAGTGGGCTCACTCACAATTTTTCCTAAGAACATAGCCATGAATAAAGAATGGTACAAAAACATCCCGCGAGAGCAACTTCTCCCAACCATCCAAGAACAGTTTTGTGACGAACAATGCCTTTTCTAGCATGATGGAGCATGTTGCCATAAATGATAACTAAGTGGCTCGCGGAACAAAACATCTATATTTTGAGCCCAGGAAACTTCCCTGACCTTAATCCTATTGAGAACTTGTCAATTCTCAAGAGACAGGTGGACAAACAAAAACTCCAAGCATTGATTATGCATGAATGGGCTGGCATCAGTCAGGATGTGGCCCAGAAGTTGATTGGCAACACGCCAGGGCTAATTGCAGAGGTTGTGAAAAAGAAGGATCAACACTGCAAATATTGACTCTTTGCATAAACGTAATGTAATTGTCAATAAAAGTCTTTGACACTTATGAAATGCTTGTAATTATACTTCAGTATACCAGAGTAACATCTGACAAAAAGATCTAAAAACACTGATGCAGCAGACTTTGTGAAAATTATATAGTTGATATTTGTGTCATTCTCAAAACTTTTGGCCACAGCTGCTGCACCTACTGTACAGTAGGTACAGTAGGTGTCTAACCATCGGTACAATTGCTACCAAATTTGCACTTTCTATTTGATATTTTCTATCAGTTGGATGAGTAAAGGTTGACACTGTGCTTTATTTTAATCAATACAATCATAAAATGTTATTATTAAAAGTTTGAATCTTTTTTGTCACAGAAAACCTAATAATAATTTCATATTATTTGCTAGAAATTGTAATTATTTTGTTTAATATTTCTTTTATCAGTTTGCACCCATTTTTTGAAGAGTGACAATAATTATAATAATTTTGTTTCAATGCACATGTGTGTTGCTTGTTCACGAACCTAATAAATAAACACTGTTTTCTCTACAGGATGATCCCATCTACTAAGCAGGAATTTCTGGTGAGAGATCTGGCATCTGCGCGTGAGTACGACCTGTGTGTGCTGGCTGTATACGAGGACGGCATAACCTCACTGACTGCCACGCGGCAGGTGGGCTGCATCTCATTCGTTACCCATGCCGAGTACACCCAGTGCCATGTGTTGCGCAGACACTTCCTGGGTGGCACCATCATCATCATCATCGGCGGTATCATTGTGGCATCTGTACTGGTCTTTATCATCATCCTTATGATCCGCTACAAAGTGTACAGCCGTCAGGACCCCAAGGCCGGCAAAGGGCTAGCCAAGCTCAAGGTCCGTTCACAAAGCAATGGAGGAGGACAGGTTCCTGGGCAAATGCAATGCTCGGCCTCCAAAATCATGGATGGGCAAGAGGACCAAGCGTCAGGGCTTGGGGCAGGCTCAAGAGTAACAACCTCCTCTCTTAAAGACTGTATAACCATGGCTTTAGTCATGGACTCTGAGAAGGGAATGCGGAACGCAGAGGCAAGCAGCGAGGGCAGTGTATTACCCTTACAAAAACACCACTCCAGGACTTGCCTAGAGCAAAAAGGTCAACCTTCACTGTCGACTATAGATGGGACGGCAACTGTGGAAGAAAGTAAGTTAAGGATAATGAAGCTATGTAGCTTACTTCTGCTTTTCAACATCATAAACACATTCCTCAGATGCTTTTTTAAAGGTCAGGGGATTCTCTAAACAACCACTGGTGTTCAGGGATAAGTGGTTCCAACTAGGTAATTGTAGTTTCAGGATGAATCGGCAATAAATGAAACTACAGGTATGAGGTCGATGTAGTCCATTGTATCAGGATCTCATGGTGCGGAAGAGAGAGCTCACAGTAGAACATGGGTATCTGTCATAACAGAGAGTAGGCGTTTTCTAAAAAAAGGTGATTAAGCAAGGAAGTCAAATGAATTAGGTGTTAAATGTACTGCTATAAAAGTGCCATTCTGTGTCAGAACTGTGTCAGCTGTGTATTATTATTAGTATTATAATAATAATAATAATATTAAAAAAAAATCTATGATACATTTTTTAAATTCTCTCCATTGAAGAAAAGTCTGTCTGGGCTTCGCTTCCAGCCGAGATTCTCATTAGTGCGGATAGATATCTCAAGAATAAATTGATCCAAACACGGTCAAGGTCACAGCAAGGTGAAATGTATGAAATTGTTTTTCTTCAGTTTCCTTCCTTTCTGTATGAAGTATTTATTAAGGGGACGTCTGGAATACAGATTAGTAGGAAGAAAAAGTAGACTTCTTGGCGATAGACACATCCCATAGTTTTTACAGTTTAAACAGTTTAGAAATGCCCCAATAATTAGTGTAGTTATTTAAACCATTCATATTTTTTGTACACAGAACAAAATAACGTTAACACTATTTACGATAACACTATTATATATAATTAATGCATTACAATTAATGCATTTCTAATGCAGTTAGAAAGTGTTCTAAAACTTTTGAACAGTAGTGTATATATATACTGCTACTACTTTTTTGAACTATTGTTCAAAAGTTTTAGAACACTTTCTAACTCCATGATGGTTCCTGATTTTTATTTCTTTCTACATTGTAAAGGAATG
>JAQQZS010000003.1:23218943-23233733 GCA_030068045.1 Platyallabes tihoni | reverse complement strand
TGTATTGTACAAAATTTTATCATCATGTACTGCAGAGCCTTGCAAAATGTTTAACTATTTGAGAAGTATCAGGTGGACCATTAGATTTTATTCAGTTAATGTAGTCATTGCTCTTGCATTGAGTAAAATGTATAATTTACAATATTAAAATAAACTATGAAGTAAATAATTTTGCTGTGTTGTATTTATTTGTACGTGGAATGAAGTTAACCTCAAAATTTCACATCACTTTCGTGAGATGAGGATTCGTTTGGCATCCCCGCCAAAACCCATTGCTCAAAAATAATTAACCCCTTCAAATATGGTCCCTAACCCACTCCATTCTACATAGAAATTAAACAAAATTTTACATTGGAGAGGCAGTTATTCATCAAAAACTACTGTCTAGTAGTAGTAGCAGTAGTTGTAGCTTGTCAGCTACACAACATAATTGAACTATGCTTACTGCATTTTAAGTCATATGACAGTTTAACTTTAAAGTCATTGGCCTAGAGGTCCTTATGTGGGTGTCATTAGTATCACTGCATTTCTTCAGTGAGCAATGGATACAATAATTATTCATTGAGTTATCAAAGGCACTCTATCTCAGAGTTCTGCAGAAAACTCAAACCGTTCATTGTAGGCATCTCTGAGGTCATTAATTGACCTTAAATGTTCCTTTGAGTTTCACTACATAATCACATTCAAATCATGAGTTTGTTCTTTTTTATTTTTAATTATTTTTAAAACTTATTTAACATATTTCCTGATACTAAATGGCATATTTAAATGAGCAAAAATTACCTTTTGTCACACTCACTCACTCATCGTCTTTACCGCTTTATCCTGTGTTCAGGGTAATGCGAGGGGGCCTGGACCCTATCCCAGGAGACTTAGGGCACGAGGCAGGGTACACCCTGGACAGGGTGCCAATCCATTGCAGGGAACACACATATACACATACTCAATCATACACTACGGGCAATTTTGGGAACGCCAATTAACCTAATCTACTGGGAGGAAACTGGAGTACCCCGGAGGAAGTGCAACAAGCTCCACATAAGCAAGCTCCATACACACAAAGAGATGGAAATCGAACCTGGACCGTGGAGGTTCAAGATGACAATGCTAACCACCACACCACCGTGCAGCCCTGTTTGTTGCCCTTGTGAATAATAATAATGATAATAATAAAAAACAGGCACACAATATTTCTATTTCTATTTTTTTTCTCTCAAAATGACAAAAATGGAGTAATCGCATTTTGCTGTCATACTGTATAAGTATTGTATAGGTTCCCCTTGGGCCACAGCTGTAACACAGCTCATGACTCCACAAGATCTTCAAAGGTGAACTGTGGTGTCTGGCACCAGGACATTAACAGCAGATCCTTTATGTGCTGTAAGTTGTAAGGTGGATCTCCATGGATCAGACTCGTTTGTACAACGAATTTCAGGGTTGTTTGGTCAGACTAAGATCTGGGGAATTTGGAAGCTAGAAAAACAACCTTGAACTGCATATATACGTTATTTAAGTGTTTAATATATTGTGCTACTTTTAGACAGACCTTTTTCTCACAGCATATGGAGATAATAATGTTCTTCCTCATATATATATTTTGACGTTTGACTATATATATATATATATATATACTGTATATATATATATATATACTGTATACTGTATATATATAGTCAAACATCAAACATGAACAATAATGCATTTTTCTTTAGGAAAAGAAAAATAGTATAGTGTATATTATATTAAACTATTATTATCATATTATTATCATATCAATGTATAATATATACTGTAGCAATACATTTAATATTAAAACATTACAAGCTTTTCTTTTCCTGAAGTGTGTATACATCTTTTTTGGCTTACTCTATATACGCAGTTGGAAAAAAACGGTCTGTCTAAAAATAGCCCAAAATGTTCAAACACAGTTATAAACAACATACTGCGACTGAATTAAATTGGAGCAGTTGTCGTATCTGGGTCATGTTGTGTATGTAGGATGTACAGTGAAAAGGTGACACATGGGTCAAAGGGACAAACTATTGTAGTGTAATCAGCCAAAACTGGCTAACAAATGGATGAACAAACCAGACGACTCATACTGTTCATACACACGAGTAAAGGAATACACATGAATAAAATACTTTGTTATTCAAGGTGAATAACTTTCATGTAATAGGTTAACTTTAAAAACAGTACTGGATCTACAGTAAATAGTGTATAAACCTCACTCACTTATCATCTATACCGCTTAATCCTTCTCAAGCCTGGAGCCTACAGTATGTGAGGACACTATCCCAGACATGAGGTACGTAGGGTACACCCTGGACAGGGTGCGTACACACACATAGTATGTGCAATTCGCAAGCGGCAATTAGCCTAATCTGCATATCTTCGGACTGTGGGAGGAAACCAGAGTCCCTGGAAGAATCCCGCCAAGCATGCGGAAGAACATGCAAACTTCATGCACACAGAAGCAGGAATCGAACCCAGACCCTGGAGGTGCAAAGCAATAGTGCTAACCACTTAGCCACTGTGTCACCTAGTGTAGAAACCTTTCTGTGCTAAATATACTTAAGTCATACTGATCAAGCCATTAGATCATATCAGTTGACTGGAGAATAATAATTACAGTTAAGCTGACTTCGAACTCCTATTCCTAGGTCTTGTTGATAATGTAAGAGCTGCACTTTTGATTGAAGGTACAATGTACAACAGAACAAAGTGTCATCACGTATGAAGGAAAAGCAGGATGCAATTGCAGATTTTAATTAAGTGGACTGAACACATGATAGAAACAAAGCAAATTAACAAGACATTTTTAATGATTTTTCATGACTATGGGTAGGAATTGGGGCTAGGGCTAATGCTAATGCTAATGACAACCGAAAACAAGATACATACAGTGAACAAAGCAGTAAATTCTCATCTCATCTTAACTCAACTGATGCAATAAACACCTCATATATATATATATATATATATATATATACTGTTGTACATATATATACAGTATATATATATATATATATATATATATATATAGACTTTCATTGTTATACATTTACATGACCAGGTTACGACCTTTGGGTACTTTTGCAAATTGCTTTTATGAACTCTATTAAGAAAGGGCAGTTTTATTCCATAATAAATAATCAATTAATACATAAGAAAGAATCAAGGCAACCTGAATTAGTCCGGTTTTGCTAAAAACTCATACAGTCCATAAATACAGTATTCATGCATGTATAGCCATTAAAGAAAAGGTTCACTTACTTTTTCCAGGTGAGTTGTTTAATTTTATGGCAATGCAAGACAAGTTGTATATCAGTAATTATTAACTTAAAACTTTCTAAATTCTAACACTGATTTCATTAAGGAAGTCTAATTTGTCTAGTCATCTTTCTCAGGCTTTGTGTTACGTGCTGCATGCTTCAGGGTAGTGAAGGGAAGGGGAGAACGGGAAAGAAGAGATGGGGAAGACGGAGGGAGGGAGGGGGAGAGAGAGAGAGAGAGAGAGAGAGAGATAGGATTGAACAAAGGGCAGACAAAGACATAAAGACTAAGAGAGTCTATAGGCTTTACTTACTTTGTCCTTTATCATTTTGTGCACCGATGACCTTCCATTCTCTAGGTGTGAAGAGCAACAACATACCAACTCATCAATTGTAACTTTTTACAAATTTTACCAAATTAATTCTTTTTCTATCCCTCCCTGTTGTTCCCTTCCTTTTAAACTCACAGATGCTCATGTATGTGTGGCTACAGTACATGTGCTGCATGTGTTCAAACAACAACACCATCTACACACACACACACACACACACACACACACACACAGTAGAAGACACTTTGCTACACCCCCGCCCCCAACACACACATTTTATATGATATTCCATATTAAGGTCACATTGACACAAGGTCACACTGACACACACCGCAGTGTTACTGTACTGTACATGTTTGTATGACTACTTTCGCAGCACACTTGATATGGAGCACTGTTCATCAAATCACCATAATAATAATGAGTTGACTGTGTTTCAGACAGTTTTATTACACACACAGTTCTGTCACTACCTGACATAACTGGACTATAGACATTTTTATTTGTCTGCTAAATCTACAGTAAGCATACCTGGAATAAATGATCATCAATATTATACTTAGGATGCACTCTGTAGCTTGTCGCTGTTGTGTGCTGCACTGGTATCTTTGCATGCATCGTTGAACCCTCAGCAGTGCGGCATCGTGTCTCTGAAGGGTTTCGGCTTCTCTGGAGTAAATGCAACCCAACTCCAGTGAGTACTGCTCTCAAGAACTGCAATATCTTTTATCTATCTATGTGGTAAGATCATGGGAATTTAATAAAACCTTTAATATAATGTTGATCAAGTTATACCAAACGGTAAGTTACAGTGTTTATAATTCTTTCGACATGAAGTGTATTTTTCCCTTGAGTGCATTATGTCAATTAATGAGTGACACTTTGATGCACTGGGTTTTCCTGTGTCCCTTCTTTCTCACCATAGATTGCAGCAGCATAGCAGCACTGCATGGACCCTATTTAGCATTTGCTACTGTATAGCCTTATCTATATGCTATGTATAGGCATTAACAGACATTACAGAAGAGACCACAGAGCCGACTTGCTATGTATAGCAATGCTTAGGAGATGTGATATTCCACTTCAACGCTATTGGCTCAAGCCTGGCAGAAGTCATTTGAATGTGAAACTCTCATCAACTGTGGTTCCCTTCTTCTTCTAGCACTGATCGTACTGTATTATGTGTAACATACTGAATACATAGTGCATGATAGATATGAATTATGACTGACTACGGTAAGAGAATAAAACAGCAACAATCCAAATATGATTTGTGAGCAAAAGTCAGGCTGTACAGTAGAATTATAAACTAGACAGAAACAATGGAAGAAAGCCATAAAGTCAGAAAAATAAAGTCTACAGGAGTAGCCTATGATATGATATGATGATCTAAAAGCCTGCAGTGTCTATGATCCTCCTGAGATGAAGTTATAACACCCTCTACCTCCACCCCCATGCTTCTGCAGTAGCACTGTTCTTTTTTTCTTCTTTTTTTTTTATTTTTTTTGCTCCATAGATACAGGCACGTGCTTGCTGCCTTCATAGTTCCTTCACCTTGCATACATGCAGCTTCTCTGAAAGACCGATACGCTCGTCCTTGCTTTCTCACACTGCAGGCTGCTATTTCTGTATAGGGGGGAAAAAAAAAAACACCTCTCTCACCGTCTCCTCTCTCCCTACATGCTGAGTGTTTCCTCTGATCAGCGGTCTATTGGAACTGAGTGCGAGCCAGTGGTTTGCAAAGGAAAGCTGTCTTTTTTTTTTTCTCCTATCCTGCCTTCCTTCTCTGCTCTCTTTAAATCTGTTCTGCTATTTGCACAGAGGCTGCAAAACACAGCCTCTGCTCTGTCTCTCTCTCTCTCTCTCTCTCTCTCTCTCTCTCTCTCTCTCTCTCTGACTGGATCCTACTGCAAAGGAGAAAGAAGAGGTAAGCATTCACTGCAGGACTTATCCAGCTGAAAGGTCCCCACTCACCCCCACCCCTTCTTTTTTTTTTTTTTCCTTCTCAGTACTGTGCTGTCAGTCCCACCTCACCCGTCGCTCTTCCGCTCTTCCCCATCCCACCCAAGAATTCCTTACTTCCAAGTCACACGGGCTGGAGAACTAAGCCACAGGAAAACAAGACAGACTAACAAACAAGAGAGAACAGCCAGATGGACGAGCGTGCGCACAGAAAAGTGGACATGGAGGTGTGGAGGACTAGAGGATCATTCCAGCACAGAAGCACAAGGTCTGGTGATGGGGTCCATGCTAGCATAGTCATCACCCTTTTGATTGGTAAGCCTTCTGGTTTCCTTTATATAGCCATCCATTTTCTCTCTCTCTCTCTCTCTCTCTCTCTCTCTCTCTCTCTCTCTCTCCTTTCCCCTCTGGCTGTTATGTCCTCTATCCTACCCTTCACTTCTGTGCTAGAGCTGTTGCCAGAATGCTATGATTTCTGCACTGCTTGCAAAAACTGGACACCCATTCAGGTCTGGGAGGGCATGTGTATTTACTTGTTGCTGTGCAAGGTTGATTTGGTTACAGAGTTCAGTTCCTCTTCCATATGTGGAGAGGTTGTGAAGGTTAGCAGAGACTGATTTCTGGCATTCTATAGTCCCTGAAGAGGGACAGAGAGAGACAGAGAGAGAAGGAGAGAGAGTAATAAATGAAATGCAGGTCACTCTAGCCGGTTATTTCCCACACTGCATGTGATATAAAATCATCTAATATACAGTAATACAGCATGATTGTTTTTTTTTTTTTATCTTTAATTGACACTAGAAATATTATGTACTTATGTTTTCCACAGTGACGCATCAGGTTCTAATAGGTTAAATATATACAGTATCAACAGTAGAACAAGCAGGTGTATTAAAATTCAGTGACACTGTAGACGCTAATTGTCTGATTCAGTTGGGGAGCCAAAACATTTTGACTAGTGTAGGCAAGGTGTTAAATGAAGGTAGTGTGGGGTGACCAAGCAAAGTCCCAGCTTCCCTAAATGTGTGAATGCTACGTATGTGCACAATGTTTTTATTAAAAAAAATTTTCTATTAAAAAAAATATAATAAATAAAAATAAAATATTAAAATGTACATGTTGTATATATTTTAAAATCTATTTATATTTTTATGTTTTATCTATGAACATATTCTAGGACGTATGTTTGTACTGCAGTAAAGTTTAAATCGATTGAGGACCAGCTTGAACCCTCGTAAATACAAAATTAATGAATAAATTGGCTGAAGATACATTAATAAATAATGCATTACAAACCCTCTCTGAAATACTCATAAGGCCATTTCTAATCATTTAGGACTATTAACCAAGAACAAATAAAAAAAAATAACGTGAATGGCTCTCTTTTGTGGAGTAGTTGAAGATTTAACTGATACAGTACTTTAACAGATACTTGAAACTCAGAAACTATAAAGCATGCTTTCTTAGACCGATTCTTATACTGTGTGTGTGTGTGTGTGTGTGTGTGTGCAAACATGCAGCTCACAAGATGAGTTCAAAACATCTAATCTGTTCGGTGTTTTGATAGTCACAGGTAGCCTATAGAAATTATTTAAGTAAATAATAATAAATGGGTGACAATGCACATATTTGTAGTGGTTAGGACAATCGCCTTGCACCTCCATGGTCCGGGTTCGATTCCAGCCTCTGTGTGCATGGAATTTGCATGTCCTCTTTCAGTGCTTGGTGGGTTTCCTCCAAGTACTCTGGTTTCCTCCCACAGGCAAAAGACATGCAGACTATGCTAACTGGTGTTCCCAAATTTCCTGTAGTACAAATATGAGTGTATATGTGTGTGTGTGCCCTGCGATGGATTGGCACCCTGTCCAGGGTGTACCCCACCTCATGCCATAAGTCTCCTGGGATAGGCTCCAGCCGCCCCCAGTGACCCTGTATACAGGATAAAGAAATTTCCTTTTAGAGTGATTGAGAGAGATTGACTAGGATTAGACTGACTGATTACTCCAGACCTTACCTCTGGGGTCAGATGAGGCAGTCAAGCCTTTGCCTCACATGATCCACCCAGTTTCCCTGTCCTTCTTTGGATACTTTTTTTCTAGGGACTACACCAATAAAACCACTGAGACATGAAGTAGATGGCATTGATACTTATCCTTGTCCTTTTATTTTATTATTTTTTTTTTTACTTCCAACAGATCAACTCTGAAGATTAACTTTTCCCTTGATGCCTTAAATATCCCACCCTTTGACAGGGACCACTGTAATGAGATAATCAATGGTATCCACGTCATGTCTCAGTGGTTTTAATGAAACGGCTTGGTGTTTGTCAATCAAATGGGCTTAGTTTGGCATCGAGTTTAGCAGTCATTGAATTTAATTATCTATTCCATTTCATCAGTGTAAAAAAAAAACAAAAAACAAATACACATTGTTCTATGTGAAATATTGGATAACAATAAATGTAACATTATTTTGCTAATCTTGGATGGTTCTGGCGACATAGTGGCGTAGTGGTTAGTATTGTCGCCTTGAACCTCTAGGATTCAGGTTCGATTTCCAGATTGCTTGGTGGGTTTCCTCCAGGTACTCTGGTTTCTTCCCACAGTCCAAAGACATGCAGATTAGGATAATAGGCAAGGGGAAGTAAAGTGAGTAGGAGTCAAAATGGCATCATAGTAGAATATGGAAAAGCATTGTTATTTTTTAAAATTCAAGGTCTAACTCTAGAAAGAAAATAGAAGATATGATTAATTATTTATGACCCGAAAGCACCACTGTGGTCAATGTAGTAACATTATATTTGAAGTGTTGAAGGCCATCATTCTAGTTTAAATACATCTAAATATATGGATTTATACATGGTGTGGCACTATAATGACCAACATGACATTTGGGTATTTTGCGTTTTTCCAGAAAGGGCAGCCTTTCTGGGCATTAGATATAATTTAATGTGGTTGCAAATATTAGATAGCTTGAAGCAGTAGTCAAAAGTCTGGTACTATTTCTGTCTTAGAAGGTGACAGTGTGTCCTGGCATAATCCCCACCACCATACCACCCCAACCCACACCCACATGCGCATTCACACAGCATCTGCACGCCACACTGGGTATCTCCTATGAGTGCGGTATGTGTGTGTGGGTGTGTGTGTGTGTGTGGGGGGGGGGGTGTTTACGACTTTCATTGCATAAGATTTGTTTGGCCTTTAAATCAGACTACAAGAGAATATTCGAGAAAACTACATCATCGTTACTGTAGATTCTCATTTATTAAATATTCAAATCAATTTAGCTCATTTATATGATGCTTTTAATTAATGTCACAAAGCAGTTTTGCAAAAATCCAGCGGTAGGTTAAGAGCCTAATGAGCAAATTAGAGGCTACAGTGGCTAGAAAAAAAGATGCTCCCTTATATGGTGGGTGGAAGAAACCTTCAGAGGAACCAAACTCATGAGAGAATGGGTGACACTTAATAGTGGTATTATAACTCATGACACTGTACAGGTGTAGAAGAGTGAAAATAAGCAGTAATAAATGCGTCACAAGAATGTTATATTGATTATAAGTGCATTTGTCAACTATGCAGTAGACAGCTGTAGAAGGAAAAAATATTCTCAGTTACACTATGTGATGTCACCCAGATCAGGATGGGTTCCCTTTTGATCCTTGTTCCTTTCAAGTCTTCTTCTCTTATATTATTTCAGAGAGTTTTATCTTGCAATTGTTGCCTACTTACTTGTTAGAAAAATAACAAGAAGGTTTTATCTGTACATTGGTCAGAACTCAGTCTTTCAATAATATCTGTACAGCGGAGGACCCGAAACCAGTCTCAGAAAATGTTTTTCGTCTGTCTGTATGTCTGTATGTCTGTCCAGCTAGAAGTTGTCACAACATCACGCAAAACTGTCTGGACAGAATTTAATGAAATGTTTGCAGTACTTAGATATCTGTCTAAAGTTTAACCTGCATCATAAAAGAAATTAAAATGATGAGTAATTGCAATGTTACAGTATGAACAGATATGTGCCGGATTTAATAATCTACTTTAAAATAAGTTGCTAATGCGCTACTTGCTCAATGTAAACAAACACCTGCCCTAATAAATGTTCATTAGAAAAGCTAAACTGAATATTTTTACTGGGATTAGTTTCCTATTTTCACTTTCGCTAAAATAACAGCACTGAAGTGGTGAATTTTAATGCGCTGGAGTCGTTTTAAGACAGAACTTCATCGTTATCCGATCTACGTTTTATTAGATTTCTCATCTGTGATTCACTCTCCGATTACCGAACAGGGAGTGTATTTGGCTCTCAACTAAAGAAGTACAACTTAGTGTAAACAATGCATAAGATACTCAACCTTACAACATTCTACAGTATTTCTATGTATTAATAAGTTAGACAGAGAGTTCTGCTGAACAGAAAGACAGACAGACACGTACGTGGGCTTCAACCTGGAATAATAATAATAATCACTGATTACATTAAAGATCATCAGATTATTTTTAGCTTTAACCTTTTAACTATTTATACAAACTTTTCTCATCAGAACAAGGTACTAAGGTTAGTGTATGTATGGATTAAAAACATATATCCAGAATTTTATATATTTTTGCAGAGATACTTTCTCTGCTGTAATGTCCACAGACAAAACTGAATTGGATTCAATTCACCTTCTGATCTTAACCCAGAAATATACATTATATACAATATAATAATTTTTTTCAGTTTAAATATACAGTACAAGATATATTTATCCTGAACCAACATATCGTTATTAAGGGTCGTGAACACTCTTTTTAGAAGGTATAAAGATACAGTATCAGTATGAGATTATCCACTGATAGATATAATCTAGGACATAAGGTGTTTTTGCAAAGTGCAAAAGCAGAAAGCAGCAGAAGGTGAGTCACATGTGCAGAAGCAGCAACATAATTCAGGCAGGTGCAGAGGGAGAGAAAAACCATTGTGGTAGAAGTGTTACCGAATAAGATCCACACGTGTGTGTGTGTGTGTGTGTGTATCTATTTGGATCCTATAGTTCGCAGTAGGGTAGCCAAGAACTGGTATCCTACCTATGGTGAGCAGGACCATACCTCTATGCTGTAGGTGACTGCGTCAACTTTGGGAGTTCAAAATGAAACATGGTGTATTAATAACTCTCCTGATACAAACGATCCATACGGTTTAGGTCATCAATTTGTAAAGAGCAAAAAAACAGAGTATCCAGACAGTGCAAGCCATTATGCAGTACCATACAGTCTGTGCATCAAGTCTATATCAGCAGACACATTACTGTAAGCAACACCACAGCATCACTTCCTACTCCATTTCGAGAGCCTGGGGGAATTATGCGCATAGCTGAGCTTGGCACAATGGAATGTACTGCACTGTACATTAAACAGAAGGATGTAAAAAGCAGAAATGAGTTTGTGTAATGGAACACGAGTGAGAATGAACATAGAAGGTGCAGTATAAGAGTAAAGAGATAGATGGGTAAATGGAGGAGATTACAGTATAAGTGCGCACAATGCACTCTCACTGCAGACTGTATCAAGGTGCTCTGACAGCATGATGTTCTTCGGTTGCATGGCAAAGTAGGAAAGTACGAGTCATTCTATAAAGTGGGGTACATTCTCCGTCTAGTGTATTTATTCAGAATATTTCCTTACAATATATAAGCATCCTATGCTTCACTTAACATGAAAATTGTCATAATGTTGCGAAGTTTTTTTTTTGTTGTTGTTGCCATGTCTGCTTTTACAATTGAGGGTTTCCTGCTTTAAAAATAATGATGAAAAACCATTAGAGTTAATAAAAACCAACAACTTTAACATTTAAAAAAAAATTAATACAATTATACTACTGTATTACTGTATATATTTCCTCATTTAAATAATTTCAGAATATTTCAATTTGTTACTGATTGCAAAAATTCTTTCTATTAAACTACTAGCAGAACTTCATCCTGTAACTTAAAAGCGATTTGTGACCATGCCAAGTGAGCCACATCACATGATGTCATTTTTCTTTTTTGTATCGTACATTTTTAACACATGGGGAGAAACAGTTCATTGTCATTGAGTATATCAATTGACTGTCAGCTGTAATGGTTTACATATTCCTAATAATTGTAATTAAATAATGTATTATTATTATTATTATTATTATTATTATTATTATTATAACATTATATTTATGTAGCACTTTTAATAATGGTCATTGCCACAAACGCAACTTTATCATTATTTCCTGTTTTCTGTAAAGATTTCTTCTCTTCTTCTTATCTATTACATTCTATACAATATGGTTTAACGCCTTCTAGCTTCTCTCTACACATAATTCTTTACTTAATAAAATCGATCATCACTTCGATTATCCTGTATACTAACAGACAGTGTGCAGAAAGTGAAGTTGTCATGCTTGAGTAGGGTTCGAGGGCTCTCACATACCGCCGTCAGTGCTGTTACCGGTAAGCAGCTAAGATCTCAGTGTGACAGTGTTTTTCTTTTAGCAGCCAAGCCAACGCTTTTACTCACTGACTCACTCACTAAGTGCATTGAATTATTAGCAAATTATGATATTCTTCCGTTTCCATAATTCTTCCTGGTCCACAAAATTGATTTTCATGACCATGCAACCACTTCTCAGAAATCCAGCACAGTGCTGGAGAACTGTACAGAGTGAGAGTGTACACACAAACCGATATTTGTTTAAATATGACGTTAAACTGTTCATGAAAACGAGAAGTTTTCAACGAGAAGGCAAGTTCTACCATTGACTTTATTGGATAAAAAAAATTAAATTGTCAACTATACAGTATTACAGGGTAGTGTACATGTACATAATCAGTGATCATTCCTACATCATTATCGTTATCAGTTTACTGTATTTATATAGTATGTCAGTGCACACATTATTAATACAAGTGCACTTTCACTTTCTCCCTCATCAAGACCTTTTTAAAATCCAATTGTTTTAAATAGATAAAAAGAGGAGAGACCAGGCTCCTGATCGTGCAAGCAGGGCAATATATTTGGGGAAGCGGAGGAAAGCACAGCCTGAGTGTGATTAAAACATACGCCACCGAATAAATGACATGATCATGTGATGCTGGTCACTTGGCTTTGGGACAAATCATTTTTTAATTGCAGTATGAAGTTCTGTTAGGAACTGAGTAGTAAAACCATGCATTAATTTGGAAACCATTACTCCTTAACCGAAAATTATAATGTTAAAGCTTTGCATCTGGCAGATACGTTACACTGAAGGAATTTACAAACTTGTTATTGTCTTTATGTAATTTTTTTTTATTTATTTATTTTTTTTACTTATGTGAAATGTACCCCAAATTATAGAATTATTAAATTAGTAGATTATAGAATGTCTTAGTAGCATCTTGGAAGCAGTGATTATGCCGTGTTTATGGCTTTGGCAAAAGCTTTAACCCTTGATTTCTGATACAAATGAGATGAAATCTAGGATAAAATATCAGAATAGCCACTTAGAAATAGCCTCGACAATATAAAATCATTTTATATATTCAAAAACATTTGTCGCCTTTTACTTTCCATAGCATTTCATTTTAAAGGATCATTTCAACACAAATAAGGTATGTATATGCACACACACACACACACACACACATTTATATATGTGATATATTGTATGTTCAATGACACCTTTTTCTGATGCAAGTCTACAAACAGTAGGTGCATGGTTTCAGGCATTAGTTGCATAATATCCTGCGCTGAACACTATATAAAACTTTAGTTTGGACCCACATCAGATTTTTCATTTAGTTTTTTAAAAAAATACTGTCTTTGTTAGCGATGCCTGCAATGTTAAAAAAAAAATTAAAAAGGAAATTCCACTATGTTTCCCAATAATCAGACTTATAAGCTACATAACAGTGCTGTAGAAGCCTTGTTACATGACCTGCACTGTCCTGCAGCAGTACACAGTGAAGTTACAGTTACCCAGATGTTTTTTCTTTACAATACTTTGTGTAGATATTTAAGGTTACGGCAGAATTTATCATTTATTCCGTAACATAAAAAAAAAATATATATATATATATATTATGAGGATGCCAAATAGTCAAGTGTTTCTGATCACTCCTTAGCAGTCTTTAAGTATTCAGCTAGCAGCTGAGCATGTTACCCTGCGCATGTTTACCAGTGCAATCTTGACTTCATGCCAGTCAGTGCGTGCTCTCTCACATACACACACACAAACACTCACCACAAAATAGTATCTTTGCTCGGAATGAAATATTGAGATGACCTGGCTATATGTAAAAATAGCCGCTGAGCACACTCTTCTCAGCACTTCCACTAAACCACATGTTGAAAATACCAGAGTGAGAGTCAGAAAATACTTAACCCTCAATACATCTGTTTACCCGCTTCATCCATAAAAATCTAAATCCCATCAAAAGTTTTTTTTAATTTTGTTTATATACAGTCTGTGCCACACACGGTTTATCTGTGTTGTTATTGTACATTCCTAGCTGGCATTTGGCCAGTATGCTAAACAGTAGTCTTATCAATGATGTCCCACACAGTAACGCCCACTTGATAAAGCTTTCACGTGCATGTAACTTATGCATGTGAAAGCTATATTGCTTTCATGATACGACATGATAAAGACAGGCAAGGTCATGTATGTGTATTCAGGACCTTGTCTGTCTTTATCATATCATATCATGTATTCAAGTAGCAGTGAGGTCTGGGACAGCAACTGGTTTTGCAATCCATTAACTGTTACATAACTCTGTTTGCACAAACTATCTGACAGAATTTATTTCTATAATGTATATAATAAACTGGGATTGCATAAAAGCCCTGAAGTCTCATTTATTTTAGACATTTTAGGGCTCAAGGGAATTTCAAGATCAGAGAGCTGAGGTCATAAAACACACCTATAATAATAATAATAATAATATATTATTATTATTATTATTATTATTATTATTATTATTATTGATTACTTACTCAATCACTCATAAGCTATACCCGGGGTACTCAATAGGCGGACTCTGGTCCGCATCCAGACCCAAATACGGTTAAATCTGGACCGACGTCAAAACAAACATGCTAATTTAATCATAATCCAAATCAGTTCTCAATGAAGTGCACAACTGTATTTCCGCGCAATATATCTTTGAGTCTTCTAGTGATGGGTCGTTCATGAACGATTCGTTCTTTTTGAACGAATCTTTA
>JAQQZS010000003.1:23200503-23218843 GCA_030068045.1 Platyallabes tihoni | reverse complement strand
ACAACTGGTGGCACAAAGAAGATGTCACCTTTAACACTAAAAGGACTACCATGTCATTTTTGGGTATTGTTCGAAAAATTTGGGTTTGACTTTTTTTGTAGTTGAAATTGGACTGTCATTTTTCCGGACCTCGGGCTGAATAGAAATTTGGCAAGTGGACCTTTCAAATTTATATTTGAGTACCCCTGATCTATACCGTATTATCCTGTATTTAGGGTTGCGGGGAGCCAGGAGTCGATCCCAGGAGACTTAGGGGACGAGGCAGGATACACCCTGGACAGGGTGCCAATACAGGGCACACACACACATACACACACTACGGACAATTTGGGAACACCAATTAGCCTAATCTGCATGTCTTTGGACTGTGGGAGGAAACTGGAGCACCCAGGGAGAAAACCCACCAAGCGAAGGGAAAACATACAAACTCCATGCCTACAGAGGCCGGAATCGACCCTGGCCAGGAATCGAACCCAGACCCAGAACGTGCAAGGTGGCATTGCTAACCACCAAGCCACAGCGCTGTTTAATTAAATTTATTGATCTTTGTCTTCTTTTTTTCATTATTATAGTATTTATTATCTATTTATTTATTTATTTATTTATTTATTTTTGTTATTCTATATACCTCTATGATTCATGCACATGGGCAGTGGTTGCCAACCCTGATCCTGGAGTTCCTGGTACTGCATGTTTAGTGTTTTCCCTGCTCTGCTAAACCCTCTTCTATCCAGAAAAGACCAGTCGGGTCTTTTAGCTGATTAATTAGCTGATTAGTTAAAGCAAACCATGGGTTTGGAACCATTGCGCTAGGGCAGAAAATACACATGGCATACTGTATCTCTGATGGCAGTAAAAAGAAGACGTCTGTTTTGATGCTAGTAGCATTGAATCTTCCTTTCAATTGATAATAAATGATAATACAACAATACCAAACACACAAACAACCTAACTAATAAACGTAGTTCTACCAGCTGCTTGTCAGATTATATTAAGTGCTTTGTGACTAACCTCACTGAACATAATTCAACATGTGCTTCTGCTCTGATAAAGCACATGCATTATTAACAATGTTCCTCTGTAAAATTAAATTGTACTTGATTATAATGGTCTGCAATGAACTGGCATCCCATCCAGGGTGTATCCTTCCTTGTGCCCTAAGTCACCTGGGATAGGGTCCAGGCAGACCGGAAAGATCGGATAGTGTTCTGACTGCCTTATCATTGAGTTGTCATTGCACTGTTGCCAGGCCAATGAAGTTTTCACAATAAACACTCCACTGAGCAACTCAGGTACTATCTGTGCTAACTACAGTACACAGGGTAACAGGGTATAAAAAGGGCCAACCACATGTTCCACACTAACAGAACCAACAGAGAGCGTCATATAAAAATATTAATATGCTGCACAACATTGTGCTAACTATACAGTACACATTATTATCAGCTGCACAATGTTAATGCAGGGCAACACTATAAAAAACCTTGAACAATTTGACAACAATTTTACCAAGCTGAAGATCAATGTGATCATCTCAAGACAGGTCCCAGGACTTGTTCCTTTAATATGCTCTAGAAGACCTAGCCATGCTGGACATTGAATTCAGAGAGCGTCCATCTTGGCTTCATGACGACAAGTATGAACAACTGGTGAATTAAGTTTGACCGTGCAGCTGCTTTCCCAATTAAAATGTGTAAATGCTCAAATGTAGGAACACAGTCCATGCACTGGAGCTTCTACAAAACGACAGACTGACAAACACCAAATACATCATAATGCACACTGGAACCAATGAGCTGCATTCCTGACAGGAGAGCACAGCCAGAGAAATTTGCACAAACATCAGAATTGTCACCTCCAGCCTGCTACCGAGAAACAGTGTAGCACCTACTGTACAGATACAGATACACTGATCAGCTATGACATCCACTGCACTGCCAAACTGGACATGACTGATCACCAAGTATGTGACAGCCATTCAAAGTTAGTACCCACTCTCTTAAATCTATGTTTGTTTTGGGGGAAATCATCTGATCATAGGGCTAAGGCACTGAGTTACTGATCGGAAGATCGGTGGTTCGATCCCCAGCTCCACCAGGTTGCCACTGTTGGGCCCTTGAGAAAGGCCCTTAACCGTAACTGCTCCAGGGGTGCTGTATCATGGCTGACCCCTGCTCTCTGACCCCAGTTACACTGGGATATGCGAAGAAGGAATTTCACTGTGCTGTAACGTATATGTGACAAATAAAGGCTTAACTAACTAATTATTTAATAACAACAACAAAAAAAAACATGCGAGGAATACTACTGTAAGTAACCCTATGATAATCAATAGTTGAAGATCCACATCTACAGAAATAAATCATTATCAGTATGACTTTATCAGTATCTCACATCATTTTGGAGGAATTTTGGTCCTTTCTTCTTTACAGGTTTGTGGTTAGTTGACCAGGTTTGTGGCCCTTTCCTTATGCACAGCTCACTTAAGGTCCACAGCATTTCAGGTGGATTGAGGACTGGACTTCAACAAGGCCATTCCAAAATCTTGATTCTTTTTCCCCAGCCATTCTGATTTAGATATACTGTACTGCTGTGCTTCCAATTAACCTTAGTCATGCTTTCTTGTCCTTTTTTAGAGAGAAGAGGCTTTCTCCTGGCAACTCTTCCAAACTAACTGTGCTTGTTCAGTCTTCTTTAATTTCTCTGAGCATTGCATGGTCTGACCTAGGGGTGAATGTCCTGGGATCTCCACTCCTGAAAAGTTTGGCAACTGTCTTGAATACTTTTCTCTTGTGAATAATCACAATCACATTTCTCACAGTAGAATTTCGAACTCCGAGTTGTTTGGAAATGGTCCTATAATACTGTTTTACAATACGGGCCCTTGAGAATCCCAGAATACAAAAATATTCCCGCTTTTGAACTGTTTCTTGGTCAGCAATCCTCCTGAGCCACCAGTCTTGGAAAACAAGTCACGGCACGTAAAAAGACTCAGAAATCTACTACTTTTAATCTTAATCTTAATCTGGTTTTGAGGTTTATGATGAATTCCCATGTGACTTTCATGTGCAGATGGAGGAGACTTCACCTTCTAGACCTTTTTAGATATTGACACTGTTCCAAGCCTTGTGTGTTTGTTGAGCTCCTGTTTAGTTCTTTTCTACACAGCTTTTTGATATATTGAGTATTAATAACATTTGCGGTCATTTATTAAATTTCTCTCTAAGAATAAATATGAACAACTGAACAATTATGTATATGGTGCTTTTTTATATTGTGCTTTTATTAGCCTTTTATTGTTATTTTCCTTGATAAAAAATTATTATGATTCTAGTCATCATAATCCTTTTTTTTTTCCCCAAATCACCGCACCTCATCCTATTGACCAGTATAATGTACATATGCCATTTTAAACCACAGACCCTCGTATTGATGTGCCTTAAGGAAGTGTGTAGGAGCTTAATGGAAAAACTAGGGGTCACACTCGGTCTGACATCAAGCTTCACATGCTAATGGCCAAATGGAAAAGTGCTAACCCTGATTTGGGGTAATTTCTGAGAACATTCTGTCCCAGTAAACAATATTGACTTGTTTAACTTCTTGTTTTATGGGGCTTTTTAAAAATGTATTCAAGATGGTTATAATTTTTTTTTTTTTTTTACAGTTTCTAACTCTTTTTTGTTCTGATCCCCACCCCCATGCAAATTCCCCAGTGATTTCGGGCTCTGGGGTTCTGGGGCGGGGTTTAATGGGGACAGAAGGAACGAGTGTGGGCTGTGGTGAAGCCAAGCAAGGGGCTGGTACTAGGAGAATACTAGCAGTTCAATCAGAGACCATGGAGCAAGGCCATTTCGTGCTTTATATCAATAGTAGAATAGGATTGATAAAGGAGTTTTGTCGTGAATGTACTATGTCCCTGTAATTACCTTTTGGTATTTTATGTAACCAGGCATACATTAATCATTAATGGTGTTACTTACAAAGGACAGCTTTGATTGTTGTTTTAAACTCTATATATATACACTCTACAGTATGTTTTCTAATATACTGTCTAATCTCTTTCTATTTCTCTCTCTCTCTTTCTTTTAGGGGTATGGTGTGCACAGGCACTGGAAATATCAGTGGGGAAGGTTACTTCAGTTGAGGTCATGAATGGTAGCTCGGTCCTTTTACCTTGTACTTACAGTAGCTGTATTGGCATCAAGAACCTGTACTTCAACTGGAACTATAATGACAATGGGACATTGAATAAGGTGAGACCATCAGTTTTGCATTATTGCAGATCTACCTTACTGTCTTAACGGATCATATAAAGAAAACAGATAGAATAAATAAATTGGAAAAAAAATGGAGACTAGCTGTGTGCTTGTTTTCTTATAACCTAATTAATACTACCTTATAACTGTGACTTCATGTGTGGCATATAAAATCCTTACTAATTTTGTGACCACAATAAAAGAAAATACATAAAATCAATTAATTGAGTTTATCTACTGTATATGTTTAGCGGTAATGCAAGATTTGGCCAGCTTTTTCTGTTGTTTCCTATTGTAAGTCACGTAACCTGCTTGTTACCAAGTTCTAAAGTAGAACGATTGGTTTGTGTGAAAGTCATAAGCATTTAGCGTCAGTTTGGGCTACTTTATGCATCAACCAACCCTTTGTGCAAAGACACTAACATAATAACATTACTGCCAAATAAAGGCTTTATGTCCAATATTTCACATCACAAAAAAATTATAAAATAAATAAAAATCCTATTGGCAGCCATGGCAGTTGCATTTATGGAGATGAAGCAGCCAGTGGTCCACCTTCAGCTTCTTTAAGTCAACAATGAGTTTCTTAATCTTGCTAATGTTAAAATATTTCTGCAGACTGTCTCATCACTTATCACAGCAGTGTGCATTTTAATTATGGAGTTTAGGTAGGACCCGATGACAGGTGAAGTCAAGTTCACCAGGGAGTACAGGAGTGGATAGAGTGCAGGACTGAGTACAAATGGTTCTGAACTGATCAATTACTTAACTAGATGTAACAGACTTTATTTGTGTGGAATTTAATCGCACAGTCATAAGCGCGTTTTAAAAAATGTTCAATGACATCTGGTGAATTTTGGAATTAACTTAATTCGTGAAGTGTGTGGAATGAAGGTGTGAGAATGTGTTTATTAAATAGATTTCACTTGCACACTCAAAAGCGTGTAAAAAATTTTTACAGCTCCATCTGTTGAATTTTGAGCTAAATTAATGATTTTTTTAAAGTTGATTTTTTTTTTTTAGGGCATTTTCCATTTCAATTCAATTTAAAGTAACATATCTTCTCTTTCCGTGAACTGATCGCAATGGAACAAAGCCAATATGTAACCTCAAGCTGGGCCAAATCCACCTGTGAGAACCCATTAAAATTCAATTGTTTTTACATGATGCGTGCATAAACAGACAAACAGACAGACAAAAAATTAATTAAAAAACCATCTTGATGTACAGACACACCAACTTTACAGGTTTATTATATGTAATAAATAAATAAATAAATAAATAATAATATACTGTATATATACTTTACATGAAAGCTGAGGCTTGTTTTGTGCACAGCAGCATTGTTTGTTCAAATCTTTATCAGTTAGTAAATTTAACATCTGTGACACAGATTCAGACATTTATCATCTATATACTGTACTATAATTATTTGAGCATTTGATCCATGACCCTGTATACAGGGTAAAGTGGTATAAGGGATGAGTGAGTGAGTAAGAGTGAAGGTAGGTTCTTTAGATATGCTGCACTCATGCCCCACTTCCATGGACAAAAATTGCTTGAGTAATTAATTGTACTCTAACTTTACAGCAAGTGAAAACTATGTAATGGCAGATATTGTTTATTTACAAGACACATTAACTCTGAGTAATTTATCCATAAAACATGTAGCATTAGTCATGCATACTGTATGACAAGCACACCTACACAAACTGTAATTTTTCCATCCTGTATATGTCCATACAGACAATAGGCCGAGTGCCAGTTTACCACTGTATTGCATAAGTTACATACTTAACAGGTTTAGCACAGTTATGTAACAAAGTGAGGCTTATTACCATGTAGCAAATTATTAGAGTGCCATGTTATTAAAATTTGCATTTCTTCATTCTTTGAAAACAAAAGGATGGGGAAGAAAATGAATGTAGGTTTATAGGTTACTCATATGGGGTTAGGAGATTGCTATGGTTACTTGGCTAGGAAACAAGCACAGGAGACATCTCCACTTTTATCACAGTAATCTATCCTATAGGTATAGGGTATATATCAGTATTGTACATAACTGGTCCTATAAGCTAGAGGTGGTATGATACATCTCCACACATTAGTAAAGATTCTGTTCCCTTCAGCTATGTGAAGGAGTCGTTCCAGCTGAGGGTTTGGAGCCCCATGTGGAGATCTACCATGACCGTGTGATGTTTGTGGGCTCTAGTAAGGAAAGTAACATCTCTGTTGTGCTGTCGAACGTCACCTTCGAGGATGAGGGCGAGTACATTTGCTTTGGCCGCAACCCCAAAGAGAAGAACCGAAACCACAGTGCCATATTCAACCTCATCGTTGTTGACCAGCGTAAGAATCTTTCTAAACCCTTCAGAATAGTGTTTAATGTATGTTTTCTTAATGCTAATAGTGTTAATAATGCTTATAGAATTGGATGAATTATTATTATTATTATTATTGTTGTTGTTGTTGTTGTTGTTTTAAATATTAACAATAAAATATTATTAAATAATAATATACAATGACAAATAATACATTATTATTATTATTATTATTATTATTATTATATCTTTGGTGCACTTTGTGTGCTTCTCATATAAACAACAACAACAACAACAACAACAACAATAATAATAATAATAATAATAATAATGTACACTGACAAATAAATTATTATTATTATTATTATTATTATTATTATTGCTGTTGTTGCTGTTGTTTATATGAGAATAATTTCTTATTAAGACTAGGTAAGTGAAAAAATTTAAATGATGTATTTGTAGTATTGTTCGATTTGATAATTGATGCACTTACCACAAGTACTATATGCACATTTAAAATTAACTTGAGAAACTTCTTTACCCTCATCTTTAAATGACTGATAAACCTCAGCAGTGGCATTTTTCATGATGCTGCATGCATTAGCTGTTATAAAGTTTTTCTCTTATTTAATGCAGTTTTAGATTAAACAATAAAAAAATAATGTGCATCAATTCTAATTTTAATTTAGTTGCATCTGGTTATGGTGGCAAAGTGGCATAGTGGTTAGCACTGTGGCCTCACATCTCCAGGGTCCAAGGTTGGAGTCCTGGTCTGGTCTGTGTGGACGGAGTTTGCATATTTGCATGCTTGGTGGGTTTTCTCCGTGTAGTCCAGTTTTCTTCCACAATCCAACGACATGCAGGTTAGGTTAACTGGCATTCCCAAATTGGCTTGTGTGTGTGGGTTAGTTTTAACCTAGTGTGATCCGACTTGAAATCTCCAGTACTGCATGCGTATACATTACCAGATATCTCATGATTCTTTTGTTACAAAAATGCTGTTTCATCTAGCCCTTCATAAGATCAACCTAATATGTAATGAATAAAATTCACACTTATACCCAAATAAAACCCTGCCTACTTCCAAGAGTGACAAACAATAATAATCTCCACCTCAACCCTCTCTGGTTCACACTCTGACAATAAGTGACAATAACGTTACTGTACTTCCACTTAAAAAGTACATTATTGTCAGAATTTGAACCAGAGAGAATTGAGGTGGAGATTACTATTGTTTCAGAGAGGTATTGTATTCAAACAGGCTTGGTCTAGTGGATCTACTAGCAGGGGCCCAGTAGGTGCTATATAAATAAAACTGAAATTAGATGATTGCTCTGATGGACATCTTCCAATTTCGAAAGAGAAGGCAGCATGATTTGATTTTCATATGCTTCATTAAAATTCCTTAACCAATGACTGCGTCTATGCTACTCAACAATGCCTGTTTTTCCAATGCTTGATTCATTACATGTAAAGTAAACTATTTTTTTAGATGATTACGGCTTACATTTCATGAAAATTAAAAGTCCAGTATCTCAGAATAATAGAATATTTCCTAAGATTATGCTGACACTACTTGGCATTACACTGAATATTTATTCATGGTTAATGCAATTTAGGAAGATAATGTAGTCCAGAATATGTGGAGCAGCTGTTGACCATACAGTAGTGGTGCATTACAGAGTAATGTGTGGTGATGTTATGTTGGGGGCAGTGGTACATAGATACCCTGCTGAGTAATCTAATAGTCCTGGGAATGATGATGTTCTGCATGGACCTAAAGGATCCTATAACAGATGTCTTGCGGAGTCATACCCAGAGAGGCCAGAGTTGCCCAAGAAGCACAAGGGGAACCTACTGTACACAATATTGGGCTTAATGTTTTGCACTGTAGGTATTAAACAGATTTCTGCTACTATACATTACTGTTAGCTCTGTAAAGTTCTTCCATCATTGGAAGCTGCACTCTGCTGATTCTTTGTGCTGCTGTTTTGATGGAGTGCCTTCCTACTGTATCCTCTGAGATAGAACCACTCTGTTATGGTAGAAAAATGTTTATACAGTATGGATTCAGTGGTGCACTGGGTTGAAGCATGCTTTCTTCAGCTTTTTAAGAAATTGGGCTTCCCTTTCCTTGGGGAACCCTTGACCCTGAAGGTGCGAAGCCACATTGCTAACCAGTATGCCACTTTGCTACCAAAATCCATTTCATGAACTAAATAATATATTACCAGTTGGTTTTTTTTAGTTGTTGTATATTAATTTCTTCTCAATATTTGATATCAAGTCATATCAAGTTGCTTATTATGTATTAAGCATTTTCTTTTCATTTGGTTAAACCACCATATGCATAAAACATTGCAAATCAGATATATATTTTTATAATTTACTTGCTCTAATTTGATAACGTTAACTCTTAACACATTTGTCTTTTTTGTTACTGAAGGTTCGTTTGTTTCATAAGACTATGTGTAGGTTCCCAGGAGCTTAAACTGCTACATGCATCTCAAATTACCTACAGTACAGTACAGTAGGTCAGTTTGCCTGATAAGTTTGTCAGCTTCCAAAGTTGAATGCCAGATCCAATGTGTCAATCTGTTGCAATTTACTAAAAGTTCAAGTGACAAAAATAAATGGTGTTAGGGAAAAACCCAATATCTGTCTTAGCAGTGGTTCCCATACATAGTGTTTACTTGGGCAGGCCACCAAAGTATATGGACGCCCCCCCAAGCAAATTTGCCAATGCTTTTTAAAGAACGATACCATCTGTAATTGATTGACTAGTAGCAGACAGTTTCCTTTTGTGCTACCGCTTCTATACAGTACATGCTTATTCTGCTACAGTAAGAATAGGGTACTGAGAGGCAGAAAATGCAATGGACGCCAGGGCGTACTGTAGTTCCACATAGTGAACAGGCACTTTTTTGACAAACTTCCTTGATGTTCATGCATTGGTATGTTGGAGATCTGAAATGTGAAATTAGCAAAAATATCAAATAAATCTAACTATTGTGTTAAATGTCATATGCATTTGTTGTTGGCAAAATTGCAAATATATTTTAATCTAAATCTTGTAACTTGTGTAAGCTATATTGTAACTGCTGTTTCGACAGTATAATATTTATTTTCTTCTACCACCAGCATTGTGAAAAAGTAACAATAATTCAGTTTTTCTTTGTTACGTTGTCCAACAGTTAAGCAAGTGGACAACACATTGACAAAAATCATTGTGTCTGTGATCGGTGGGCTTATCGGCTTGATCGTCATAGTCATGGTAATAAAAGCAGTTGTCGTCCATTTTCTCAACAAGAACCAAGAGAAAAAGTAAGTCGGATTTGTTCATTAAAAATTCTTGTGTGAAATGTGTGAAAATGATTCGTCATGCTCTATGAAGCATTTTTTCACAATTTGAGTCCTGGTATATGCCTGTGCCACCAGGGAAGAATAAGATAACTGGGTGATCCAGAACATTCTACAGCTGTCAACATTTCACCAAATGATCTCTATTTATAATTTTTTCTTACCACTATTTTACAGGTTTTAATAATGTGTTTGATGTTTCCTTACCCAATTCCATTCATTTAAAATCTCCTTTGTTTTTTTTATTTCTTGATGCATGCCAGAATATTTGACGGTGAGCATGGACACTCATGAGCACTGACACCTTATTATAATAGCCAGCATTTACCTTTTCAGCAGTGTGCACTACAGTAGGCCTTCATAAACAATTATTTTAACAGTTAATTACCAAGTCTTTAAATCATAATTCATACAACGAGTAGTATGATTTACCTGTGTTTCAGAAGGGTCAAATATTGCTCTGCATCAAGCAGAAGACTACTAAGAACATTGTTGAAGTTGTAGAGAACACTGGTGAACCCTCACGTTTATGGAAGAAATGTGGTCAAAAAATCATGAACGATAATGAACAGAGGTTACTTAAATGCATGGTTTTGCAGTGAAGTTGCACTGAAAAAAATACGACAGTAGAAATCACAAGATGTAAATAACAGCAAGAGTAAGTCCTGCACCTCCACTACCTCTGCTCCCTGTAGCCTCATCGTTCCACTTGGGTCCTTCACATTCACACACATGTATTCTGACAAAATATGACTGACAGAAATACAGTATGATTATACCATGATCAAAGCTAAAGGTGGTCCAATGAAAGAATGGGCAACTTTTTTTCTTATTGTCCAGGCAGTGTACTGTATATGCAGTAGATACAGTATGGATAGAGTGCTTAGATTACCTTTTTTGTTCTTTTTTTAACAGTAATCTTATGAGGAATACAGTATACAGTAACATAAATAACTCTTCTTTGACTTTCGGCTGTTCCCTTTCAGGGGTCACCACAGCAAATCATCTACAGTACCTCCATCTAACCAGATCCTCTGTATCCTCTTCTTTCACACCAACTAACTTCATGTCCTCTCTCACTGCATCCATAAATCTCCTCTTTGGTCTTCCTCTAGACCTCCTGCCTGGCAGTTCCAACCTCAAATACAGTTCTTCTACAAATATGCTCACAACCTCTCCTCTGTACATGTCCAAACTACCTCAATCTGGCCTCTCTGACTTTATACCCAAAACATCTAACATGGGTTGTCCCTCTGATACTCCCAAAGAGAACCTCAATATCTTCATTTCTGCTACTTCCAACTCTGCCTCCTATCTTTTCTTCAGTCTCTAAGCCATAGAGCATCGCTGGTCTCACCATCGCTGGTCTCACCATCGCTGGTCTCACCTTCATTCCTCTGCCTTCCAGAGATTCCTCTGCTCGAGATTTTTCTCCATCTGTTCCCTGAAAGCACAAGGTCATCTGCAAACATCATGTCTGTCTAACCTCATCTGTCATCCTGTCCATCACCAGAGCAAACAAGAAGGGATTCTGAGCCGATTCTTGATGCTATAAAAATAACATAACTTATATATAATTTCACATTGTCAAAAGCTATATTCCATTCCTAGACTTGAGTGTTAGTGGTAATTTACCTTACTTTGCAGGTTTAAGAGGGAACAGTGTGTGATTTGGCAAGGAACAAAAAAAAAAAAAAACTCAACCCCACTAGTGGTACAGTATAAGAGCAGATCTGCTAGTCAGTGTGTTGGCAAATTGCCTACTGTTAAATAACATAAAACAAAATAGGACAAGTCCCAGTTACAAATAAATGTGCATGCAGATGACAGCATTGTTTGTTATAAAATGTAAAAGAGCTAAATTAGAGGGTCATAAATATTTTGACATCTCAGCAGTGGCCAGAATTTTAACAAAATGCGATCAAAGAATGGAATACAATCATCCTTCTGTGATTAATCAGTTTATGTATTATTCAATCAATCAATCAATCAATCAATCAATCAATTCATCAGCCAGTTACTTATTTAATTATTCTTCAGCAATAGCTTTTACCTTGTCAAAGTCATAGTGGATATGGAGCTTACAATATACTCTGGGCATGAGCCGCCAGAATTGGACTATGTGTACTGTATACAGAATGTTTCTCCTGTGATTATTCTAGAAACTTAAAGTAAACTTCTTATTAAGTATAATAAATAACAAACAAACAAACAAACAAATAAATAAATAAATAGATATATAATTTATCGATGGCACAAATGCATCACTTATGATGTTGCGTAGTATGTTTGTATAGAGTAAGAGCTTCCCTACCAACATGCACATGTAGAATGACCTATGACAGTTAATATAAAAGTGATGCCCATTGTTGCATTACTTCCAGACCTCGTATTATATCAGCAGCCACTTTAAATGACTTTGTAAAAATGCCTCTTACAGAAGCACTCCACTTTTCAGCACTACAGTACATGGATTCTTTTACTGGACTTTTTGTGCCTACTATTAGTTCTATAATGTACAAACTCACAAATATTTGTTCTTTCCTTTTTTTCTCTCTTCATTGCAGTAAAGAGTGCCTCGTGAGTTCAGGAAATGACAACACAGAAAACGGCCTTTCAGGATCCAAAGCAGACAACAAAGCATCACCAAAGGCATAGAAATCAAGTGTATGTGCAGAAATAGGCCAATGTATGGATGTTGTGGATATATAATTAATGTTATAAATATGGACTGTTTTATCTTTATGGAAATGTTAATATGAAATGTGATATATTCTAGAAAACTGCTCAATATATTTTAGAAACATTTAGTCTGATTTGTGGGCTGGACACTTTTTGACAATGCGTGGTTTGCAAGGGGCTTAAATATACTGTACTGTCTTAGGTACATGCAAGGGCTGGAAAGCAAAACTGTAAATCTGAAATATTTCAGTATAGCCTAAAAAAAGCCTCAGAAGTCATAAAATTGCCATAAATATACTCAGTATTGAAAAACTAGCCAGTGGAGCAGTCTTTGTGACTGAAACTCCTGGCACCAATAGACTCTCTTTCCATGTTGCTTAGATATTTAAATTAATCATTACCATAAAGCGTATTTTTTTTCACATGTAAAAATAATACTTTACTAATTATACTGGTGTTTATCCAGTTATTTATTTTGAATAATTAAAATTTTCAACAACATTTCAAATTATTCCCCCTGCAGAAATTTTAATATTGTAATGTAAACAGCATGTGCACTATGTTTTGGATAAAATGTTAACCATAACTGCAAGTATATAAAAAAAAAATGCTTCCCAGATATTAAGCACCTTAACTAAGAAGTATCCAGCCCAGGATCAGAAACATTTTATTTGCAATCACATGTCCTGGAGGTCCAGTACTCTTTTAGTTAGTTGCCTTCTCTATTCCAGCACATGCAAGTTTCCGAATGAAGAAGTAAACTCAATTTGTTAGAAAAGAGAAACTATTTTACGTACTGTGGCCTTCCAGGGCAGTTTAAGTGTAATATCCATATTTAGCAAAAACACATGTGCCTGCTAATGATTTCAACTTTTCTTGCTTTTTAGGTAGTCTTTACCTGCTATGAAAACTTATCTGGTATAAAAGGGGGGGGGGAGAAGAAACTTCTTATAAAATAAGTTCCTTAGTACATTAAGACAATCCCACCCCTTTAAGGAAAAAAAAGTTTCTTCCCTGCCAAAAATGAATGATTCTTTGTTATGCTGCTTTTATCAAGTTAACCAATGCAAAAAAAAAGCATGTAAATGATTCATATACAGTATGTGCACTTACCGGCTTACCGCTCCACTCGGATAATACGAAGTTAGAAGCAAGACGAGGGCCTTTTACAATACGAGTGATATAAATGTGGGATTAGGAGGAAGTATAAAATAATGAGAGAGAGACAGATACGACAAAGTAAAAAAAAAAATATACAGTAATAAAATGAAAAATGAAAATATTTAAAACTACAATTATATTCATTACAAATATAGTAGGATTTATTATATTCACTATGAGCTAAATGACCAGAATAGAAATATCAATGAATGAGACTAGTGTAAATAAAAGGTGCATTAGGTTACTGTACATATTACTGTAAGTTATATAAATACATATTACTTTGCAAGACATGCTGAATGTCAGAAACAACTATTCAGAGACTGAAATTATAATATGAGACCTTTTTTCAGTAACTTCATTGTATCATACAAATACATACTGTACACTCCTCTCTCTCCTTTGCTCTCTAATACTCTCATGGTTTACAAATGTGTAAAGAGACAGATATCTATACGTCTTCCATTAGAGTCGACTCTTAGACTTCAGGGGCTCTGGCGATCTCAGTTCGGAATTCTTTCAACAGAGCAGTTTTGCGTGTGTGTGCGCGCGCGCGTGCATGGACGTGTGTAGATTTTGAGAACTGATTATGTTTGGTTTTCTGTCTGGCCAAACTAAATAAGTACAAATGGTACTTAAAGTATTAATGTGTGGCAGCAATAACTGCAGAATCTGAAAATGGCTTTTTGTGCTGTTTGCTTTTAACCTCTGAGAGTGAGTACTATTTCTGTCAATGCACTGATGTACAAAGCATTGTACCGACATCATTAACGTTAAGCGTCCATGATTCTGACGTTTCAGGATGCTCTGATTTCAAAAGGCAATACTCGTCAGTTATTCGTTCACATCTGTTCCATGAAGATTGAAATTCCTTTTCTTTGTTGTACATGTTCTGTTTGGTTTTACCCCACGTTCACACGAGCAGAAAAAGGCCATAAATTTGTACTGTATCATTATGGAAGTCCACAAGAGTTTAGTTTGGCGCAAAATATGGTTTGTTTTTAAGCAAATTCAAACAGGGCATGATGACTGTAGTCTGATAGCTAATTTTAAAGGAATGCACTTACCTTTTTCTTTTAAAATTCTCAATTTATCAAATCAACTTCAATTGAAAAAGCAGAAATAAAAAGAATTAATACATGCTTGTTGCTATGCATACTGTAAGTGCATTGCAAAAAGAGAAATTGATGAGGAAAAACTTGTAGAACACACAGTGAAGAGTGAATGTAGGCTATGTCAGAACATAGTTTAAAAAAACATTGTTTTATTATAAATAATATTCGCTTTGAAATAATTCAAAATCAAGTGAATGAAATATTGCTATTAAATATGAATGATTTGTATAAACAAATAAAACTATTTACTTTAGCTTGCTGTACTTAAAAGTACTATAACTAGCAGTGCAAACTTATCGGCTTGGCCTATAGAAATTCTTGCAGTTGTTTTATTGCTCAAGCATGCCCAAGCAATATAGACGTACACAGTAATATAAAATCATAAAAATACCTGAATGTACTTTAGCTAGCAGTGCAAATCCATCATCTTCTTGTAGCCATTCTGTTTCTTATTACTTTAGCATGCATAATCAATATAACAAATAAAATAAAACAAAATAAAAAACTATAGAAGCTTGTAAGGATGGCTTAGCAGTCCTATGCTTGCCATAATGCCATATTACATGATATAATTTTACAATATAAGAGTAGAACAATTATGTGATGTTAAAAGAAATGAGTGCCTGCATGTCTCAAGAGCATTCTGGTGCATTCAAATGACAGTTATAGTCGTAGTAAGAACACGCTGATATTTTTAAATAGTTCATTTATTATATTAATTATAATCCTTAAACTGATGTTATCAGAGGATGCTCCAATCCTGTTGTTGTACCCCTAAAAAAAAAAGCTAAACAAAAAAAAAAACTAAACAAGCCTGCCCATTTACTATGACCAAGACATTATTATTATTATTATTATTATTATTATTTCTGTGTTATATAGTACAAACAGTTTGTGTAATTAGGCACTCAGTTACACAGCCTGTGCATATATGGGCTAACCCTGCCAAAAAACAAACACAAACAAAAAATGAACAAAAAGAAAAAAAAAAAACTTTTTTTTTTTTTTTTTTTTTTAGAAATTTTGTGCCTACAAAAGTATAAAGCTACATTTTTCGAACATCTTTACAACATCTAGAACACAGATTTTAAATGGGTACACTCCACCAGAAAACAAGACCTTATTGCCGACCTTAACAAGGCAGCAAAACCATGAGATTATGAAATGACCAACCAGACATCACTGCTGGAACAGCTACTTCTCTCACTGCCAAGATACAAAATGTTCTAAACATTTCATTCCAGAGAGCACTCTCTCTTTTTATACTTTCTACAAAATTTTCATTGCAAAAGTTGTAATTCAATAAAAATTTATAAAATCAACTATTCAGTGAATTTCAGCTCTAAGACAAAAACGGTATATATAGCTTGCTGATAACTCTTCCCCTGTCCTGCACAGGTCCTTCCTCTGAAGAAAGGTGTTTTTATTATTATTATTATTATTATTCCTTGATAGACCTTCTGAGCGTGGCAAATCCTGGAGTAATACAGTTGTCTATCCACTAGATCTGTCCCCATTGCCTGGAAAATGCTTATAAACCACACCAACATGGACTGTAGAAAGCCAATGTGCAATCAGCTTCTTTCTTTGTAACAATGTCTGCCATTCTCCTTTACTATGCACTTCAGTAGCAGATTTAAATAAAATATATATATATATATATATAATAATTAAAAGTTTTCATTAAAAAAAAAATCAGCTTGTGTGTCATCCTTTATAGTGATTGTATGTGATTGCATGCTTGATATACTGTATGTGTTATGGAAGAAGATATCAAATGGCATTGTTCCCGTAAATTCCATACTTTTATTTACACCTACATTTAGTCTCTTAACACAAAGTTTGTACAAAACTTGAGAGAAAAGAAAATTAAATAATTTTTTTAATTTAAGTTCCTCAATTCTAACACAGACAGAGGAAATGTCATATCCATTCACATCTCACACCAAATAATAAAAAGTTGAGGTTAGAAAAGCAAAAAAAACTAAAAACAAACAAACAAGCAAAAAAAAAAATAAACAGCCTAACATCAAATATTACAAATAACAAATGCATGATTTAGTCTTAAAAGAGATAAAAGATATTTTCTATATTCAGTGCTTGTTGACATCCTGGCTTCATTTAGCTTACTGAGGCACAACTGTACGTACTTGCAACGGAGAAAGGCACTTTAAAAGCACAAATGAAAATCTCCAGTAAACCCGAGTGCAAAAGTTTATCTGTGGCTCAAAGAAATCATGTTTGCTGGTAAAAGTAACTGCCCCTCATCAGCAATTTACTGGTAAAGATTACCATGTAGGTGGTGAAATGAGTTTCCATAACTATTGATTAACAGTCAGTATAAAATATATTATTTACAAATCATAATTAATTGCATTTAAAGAACTATGTTACTACCCGCCCCTACTACAGTACTTCTTAGATTAAAAGCATCCCTGAGAAGAGGAGTTGTCACAGTTGGGAAGAAAATATTCAATCCTGACTCCATGTACGAATCAGGTCCTTACCATTTTCGCATTTGTGGATTTAGTAAGTATGGTGCTTGTGCTTAAGTACTTCGTCACAAAATTCACTTCAATTCAAAATAGATTGGATTGCACTGACGTTTGCAGTTGTACTAAAATGTTGTCATCCTTATGTTGGCTTTGGCTCAAAAGTCCTGTTAAAGAAAATATACAGTATGAGCCATCCATGATTTCATTTTTTAAAATCACATACATACAGTAAGTAGTCACATTTTAACTTGGTACACCTAATGCATATTTAAATATTTTTATGTGATCACATTATTGACTTTTATTGCATGTAGGATTGCAAATAAGTCCTTAGCATGACACACTAAGCTTTTAATTACGTTAAAAGAAATTATTGAATGAAGAAGCTTTAATAAACAATTGTGTTTTACATGATTCAGTACAGATGTATTGATAAACATAAAATTACCTTCATGACTGTATAGACCCAGTTGAGCATCTGCTCCACATTAGAGTAAACACCAGGTTCGCCTGCTCTGGCACATCCTACACCCCAACTCACCACTCCTACCAGCGTCCAGCGTTTGCCAAGATACACCAAAGGACCCCCACTGTCACCCTACGAGGGATTAAAAGGAGGAAATGCCAGCTGAATTTCCATAACGACATTATAGCCACAAGCAGCAATATACTGGGTCCAAGCACCATTTGCAAGTAGTGCCCCAGTGACCATTACTTGCAACATGAACATTAGATACTTTGAAATAATATTCAGGGATAATGAGGATTTATCTGTGCTGACTTGGCTGATAGTGGTAATGACAGCTAAAAAAAAAAAAAAACTGTTCACTTAGGCCTTGTTCACACGGGCGTAAAATTTTTGGATAAACGAACGTGCTCTGAACGTCCTAGACGTTTATGTTGTGTTTTGTAGTGGCGCTCGATTGACTCCTACACTGCCGTTCGTTTGT
>JAQQZS010000003.1:23142300-23153579 GCA_030068045.1 Platyallabes tihoni | reverse complement strand
CCAAAACTGTAGGAAAAGGGTCCAGAGCACAATTTGATGGTTTCATCTTTCTGACAATGACCTCAACCTCTTGCTGCTTAACTTTAGAGAAAAAGCTGAAAGGTTGCAAATTCCCTGGCTGTGGGTCATCTGAAGAGAGATGGTCCTTTCTCAAAACCTCCAGCAAGAAAAGGCACTGGTGAGCCTTCTTGACCAGGCTGGAGCTGTTGGTTGTCCAGGAGAGAGATTGTCGGAGATGTGGATGCCAAGGAATTCACAAATCACATAAAGATTTGAGGCAGAATGAAGTGCAGACCTTTAAGCAAATTTTTATTAAACGTTTAAGACAAGTATGAAATATAAACAGCAATATGACAACTATGGCTATGGCTATGACTAGACTTTAAGCTAAATGCTAATGCTATGGCTAAGACTGAAACAATAAATAGACAGACTATTCAGACAGAACATGGTGCTGGTATGTGATTGGGTGTGTACACTGTAAAAATAAAAGTAAAAGTAAGCCACCTCAACATAAAAAAAAATGTTTTTGCACAGATTTTTTTTTTTAGGTTTACTGAACTTTAGGGGAATTTGCTGGCCAAGCGAAATGTTTTGCATTGCTCTTTAGTTGACACAACGTGTACCCAGTTCTGAATCACAAGTTGACTCAACTTCTCAAATTGAGAATTTAGTTGTCTCCCATTGTAGCCCATTTATGTTGGTTCAAGTGATTATTTTTCTAGAAAAAACAAGTTGGCCCAACAATAACCCCAACAATTTAAAAACAGTGATCTGCATAAAACAGGTGAATGAAGGTTCTACTTTGTTTTAAGGTCAATAAAATATCTGGATAACACCAAATGCTTATCAGTATCTTGTATATATATCAGTATATTGATTCTTTAATATTACAATATCATAACCATTTTTAAAAACTAGTAAAAGTGAACAATTTTCCCCCCAATGTGTCAGACACACAAAAGGAGCCTATGACAACTAAATGTTTCTCAACATTTGAATCTAAGGGGAGCGTGTAAATTTCATGGAATATATAATTATTATATATATATATATATAATAATATAATAATTTTATAATTATATAAAAATTATAAAGATACAGTATGAATAAGGCTATATACCACCAGAGTGTTTAAAAGACTGTTTCTGGAATTCTAATGATTTGTTAAAGCTCTGTATTGTTTTATATTCAAAAGGGTTTGATATTTTCAAGGGTTTTACTTTGTAAATAACTATATGTTTGGAGTGATGTTTTAAATTAACCGAATATATAATCAATTTTCACAAATAAGTTAACAGATATAACACTCGTAGGTGAGTATTAGCAACTCTTGCTTTTATATACCTTTTTCATAAGTTCAGCCTTTATTCACCACACATACTGTAGAGTACATTACTGCATAGTGAAATTCTTTATTCTTCGCATATCCCAGCTTCTTGTTAGTAGGCAGGGGTCAGAGCACAGGGTCAGGGAATTTACAGTGCCCCTGGAGCAGACAGGGTTAAGGGCCTTGATCGAGGGCCCAACAGTGGCAACCTGGTGGAGCTGGGACTCGAACCGCCAATCTTCCGAGCTGTAACTCAGAGCCTTAACACACTGAACCACCACTGCCCCCCTTTTACTTACCGAGTGCCGAAGTGTTGCTACTCCTAAACTGTTAAGCACTTTAGGATTTTTCTTGAACTTTTGTCAGTTTTAAATGTTCATGTGACCGTGTGTGCTGGAGTGGAGCAGGACGCTGTTGCTGGGCAAAAATCAGGGCAAAAGTGGGGAAAAGATAGATACGGTTACTGTATGAACAATTAGCTCGCTAACTAGCTAGTGTGGTAACATGAAGTCTAACGTTAACTAAGCTCAACCTCAGTAATATCAGGGTGACTCAGTATAATGATAAGAGGAAACACACCGGCCTCACGTATATAACGCTACCTGTCCAAAATAACTGCGCACACACACAATAGGCAATTTGGGACGACAATTAGCCTAACCTGCATGTCTTTGAACTGTGAGATAAAACCGGAGTACCTGGAAAAAAACCCACCAAACACGGGGAGAACATGCAAACTCCATGTACACAGACCAGAGGTTGGAATTGAACCTACACCCTGGAGACGCACATTAACAGTGCTATCCACTAAGCCACCATACTGACAAAAAATACGGCCAAAAAAAAACAACCCAATATAAAAATACAGAAATGAGAACATGCAGAGGGTTTAGGGGAGGGAATTCAAATGTTTATGGGAATGAAGAGAAGATTTTATCTACACACACAGTTTCAGTTTCAGTATTTCTCTGAGTGGTGCTTACTCATACAGTTATTATCTATACCGCTTAGCCTGTACTGTGTCACGTGAAGTCTGGAGGGCCTATCCCTATCCCAGGGGACTCGGCAGGGTATGTTTTATAAGGGGTGGAGATCCATCGCAGGACACACATGCACACACTATGGGAAATTCGAAAATGCCAATTAGCCTACTGACTGTGGAAGGAAACAAGAGTTCCCACCAAGCACAGGGAGAACATGCACACACACACGCCCCAGTGCTAACCACTATGACACTGTGTAATAGGATTTTATTGATTTTTTATTTTATTGACAATTTCCCAATGTGGGAATCCACAGTGTTATCTAAAGGGCTGATGCATCAAGTAAAGTTATTAAATGACCATTCAGATGGGCAGGGGAGCATGTCAATGTAGATATTGACTGCAGGAGCAGACCGTGCCAAGATTTCCAAGAATAAGCTGAGCCATGCTTTTTATCATGTGTTCACCTTTAAAGCCGTAATTCAAGCTAATATCGGCTATTCGTTGATGAGAAGTGCAGTGGGTTTACTGTTATACTTTTTAAATACTTTCTTCCTGATTTTTGTTTTTTTAAGAACAAATTTTATTGTAATATGTAAATAGTTAATAGGAAGCCAGTAGATGAGTAAGTGAGTGCGAGAGTCACAAACAAATTTGTAGACAAATAAATAATAAATAAATAAATTTAATATAAGATAATGACCACTACTGGTTCCGCTTTATCAACCCTGAAGCACTTCTAGCTTTAGAGAAAATGCATTGTTCATTGTAACATCCCATGCTATATGTACCCACAGTACACCTCATAAAGTCTTTTTGATGAAGCCATTCAGGGTCAGAAAAAAAATGCTCGTTTTGTCATTTCGTCCACTTTGACATTTTCTTCATTTATAGAAACAAAAAAAAAAAACTCTTCTCTCTCTCTGTTTCTTTCTCAGATTACGAAACTGATGATCAAAACAGATTCGATAAAACACATCACTGTATTACATTTCAGACATTCTAAAAAAAAACCCACATGATTTACAGTTGAATCAAGAACAACATATGATTTTCTCTTTTTTATTTTATAGGGAAGAACATCTCCCATCTGTCCATATGTACAATACAAGTTGACATTAAAGTTTAACATATTTGCATCTGTTAAAGATGAAAGACTTACAATGGTCTTACAATGAAATTTATGTAATGAATAAGATTGTTAGAAAGACATATGAAAGTAACACTAATCCCTATGTAGTCCATTTCAAGTACAGAGACCATCCAGATGAATGTTAAGGGTATTTCCAGTCTTTTTTTTTCTTTAACAGTTTAGGAAAATATTAGTTCCATGTTCTCAAGTGTGAAAGACCTTGTGTGCATTAAGCTGTCTTGTTCCTTTTCACTTTGCAGAAGTAGTGGACATGACATGAGACTTAGGGAAGACTCACTGTAGTTATTATCTGACAAAACAGGCTCTGTCGCTAGCTCCATATCTAAAAGGTTTACTGTTTGCATTAAACCCTTCTTTAAGTAACTTGAACTCACAGAGTTATCATCGTCATTTTGTCTAAAGTCTGTCTGTGATTCAGTGACTGGTTGACAGTCTGCAGTAAAAGGATTCTTAAATTTGCACCAAACACAGTATTCGTGGTCTGAACACGTACATTTCACATGACTAGACCTATAACCATCTGCTGGAGCAGCCATGTTTGAGTCCAAGTCATTTTGCGTGTCCACACTTGAGGGACTCTGACTCCGGTAACCATCTCCAACCACTACCTCAGACAACAGTCCAGTGTCTTCCCCCTCTAGAGAACCAGAAGCTTCACGATGACTGAGTCCCAATCCGCTGTCCTCTGTTCCCTCATTTTTACCACTGCCGTGTATTTCATGATTGGAGAATTGTCTCATGACTCTCTTTACACTTCCATCATTTAGACTTTCACAACCACTGTCCACTGCATCCCCAATTTGTCCCTCAGTCTTTGCATCGCTAACAGACAGGGGCAGCCGTTCGATGCTCACTCCACTGTCCAGGCTTCCTCTCCTCTCCTTATCTTCCTCAGGAAATTCAATGTCCTTTTCTGGATCCGTGTTATTGCTGAAAACTATCCATCCCTTGTCAGTCACACGCTCTACTTGGTCAGATTTGACAATCATGGGCTTCCATGTATCTACAACAAGCTTCTGAAAGAGAAAAGACACAAAAGTTACATATTTAGTATTGTTTGAGAAAGAGTGCTGTTGTACTGGATACCAGCACTGAGTATCAGCTTGTAATTTGGCTGTAGGCAATCAAGCCATGCTGATATTCAACACAACAGCATGGGTGTGAAACAAACATTTCATACACACTCACTTACTCATTACCTACAGTATACTGCTTTATCCTGTATATAGGGTTGTGTGGGCCTGGAGCCTATCCCAGGAGACTTAGGGCACGAGGCTGGGTACGCCCTGGACAGGATGTCAATCCATCACAGGGAACACACACCTACACATACTTACACACTCATTTAAAGATTATGGGCAATTTGGGAATGCCAATTGACCTAATGTGCATATCTTTGGACTGTCAGAGGAAACCGGAGGACCTGGAGGAAACCCACCAAGAATGAGGAGAACATGCAAACTCCATGCACACAAACCCCATGGTGGGAATCGAACCCAGACCCTATCATTATTATAGTTCTAAAGGGTCCACAGTTTCTTCATAAAAAAGCGTTTCATTGTAGCAATCAATGGCTCAATTTAATGTCTTTTTTAAAACTAAAAATGCAATATGGCCAAAAGTTTGTGGACATCTGACCACATCACGTCTACATCAGGTGGGAATTTACCAAAAATGGTGTGACAAGGTTTGCAACAAAAATTTCTGTAAAGTGTTTGTATAGCATCACCATTTTCCTTTATTTAAACTTAAAGGCCATGTTACAGTATGAATGTGCTCTCGAGCAAAGCAAGGTCAATGAACACATGATATGATAAAGTTAGAGTAAAACAACTGATAATGAAAGAGCCCTGACCAAAAACCCAGTGATCACTTTTGTGATGAGTTGGATTAGAAACAAGTCACACCTGGTTTCCTTGCCTAAGTTGTCATGAGACAATCACACAATCATGTGAATTTCCCCATGGGGATGAATAAAGTATGTATGTATGTATGTATGTATCTATCTATCTATCTATCTATCTATCTATCTATCTATCTATCTATCTATCTATCTATCATGATTGTCAGGTGTTCAACAACATTTTGGTCCTAGTGTATCAACACTCTTACAATGGAATGTACTGCATGGTTAATCAAATGATTGGAGGGAAACTGACTGTTGTATAACTATAAATGAAATCACACTTCCCACTAGAAAAAAAAATACAGAACTTTTTTTTTTTTAGTATGCAACATAACACTCAGAGTAACTGTAAAAAAAAATAATAAAAAAAAAATCCCCTGTTTATCTGTTGGTAAGTCTTCTAAGAAATGTGAAGTGAATGTGTCACTAGTTATATGCATCAGCAGTGAACTCGATTCGATGATACCCTGTTCCTTTTTTTGCTCACCGAAACTAGCTTGTTTTCTACTTTTGGTTTTTGTTGAAACCAGAATAAAACAGAGCTGACTCACCAAAGCACTAGGCATTTTCTGAGGTCGCTTCAGGAAATAACTTGTGATCATCAGAAAAAATGCGATGCCCAACACTCCAAGTAAAATGAAAGTAATCATCATTATCCAACCTATAAACAAAGCAATCATGGATAAACAAGGTAAGTACTTACTGTACCAAAGCAATACAGCAATTCAGTCATGTTCTCAGAATATAAAGTACAAATAGCTATTGAGGTTACCTAATGGTAGCTTTACGCAGTGTACGGAAGAGATGTTGCTAGCTTCAGTTGTGAGAGACTCCACCTTCACACGCACACAGTACTCTTGCAGTAGGCTTAATGAGGTGAATGTTATCTCAACTTCATCTTTAAAATCATCACTTTCATCACTTTCATCACTTTTTATCTGTGTCTGTGTATCAAGGAATACAGAACATTACATATACAGTACAAATCAAGAAAATGTAAATATATGTAAAATATACCATGAATGGTCTAGGACATAATGCCATTTTATACAATTAATGAGTGAATTTTAGATAAAATATTACCTGATTTTTTTGCCCTTTTTGCCACAGATATACAATGTATTTCACACCAAAGGGAAAGATCGTATTAAGTATCGGTTTCCTGTGTATCTTGACTTGTATAGAGTCTGGGGTGGATGACAGATTGAATGTTGGGGGCATCAGCTGACCTAAAACAAAAGATTTTTAATTCAACACACAGGTTTTAAAACAGAGTTGTAAAATGGTATATATTTTCACACTATTAAGTAAATGAACAGGGTAAAACAACTCAAATACTTACTGGACCGAATATTGATTTGCCGTTTAATACTCCATGACATACTGTGATTCATGAGTACTCCAACTCGAACTTTTAAATCTGAATGAACTGAAATGTTTCCAATATTGCATATGGTGGATTTGAAAAGACTACAGTGGGAAACGTTGACCCAGACTGCAGGGTAATCAAATAAACTATTGAAGAAAAGAAATTGCATACATTAGATGATTGCAGCCATATACACATATAGTCTGTTCCATGAGTATTTGTAATTGTGCATCTCTACACCAATACAATTGGTTTAAAAAGAAGCAATCAAGATGTGAAGCATAGACAGTTATATAAGGAAATAAAAGCTCTTAATAAAACACATGGTTGATTCTAAGTGTGAACTTGTTCTCTCTGTGAGCTACTGTAGGCATATCAGCGGCTACTGGTAACACTTAAGAACAGAACGCCGGATTAGATGTTGCTAGAAAACATCTGTAAAAGCCTGTCTGGGTTTTGAACAAGATTCTTTTGCAGAGATCAAACCAAGGATAATTTGTATCAAAATAATGGGAAGAGACGGATATGGAGAAGGAAAGGAAGGGCTCATGATCCAAAACAGACTACTTGTACAAACCTGGTAAGGCCATTGCTACTGTAGGCCATGGGCATTTATTTATTTATTCTTTATTCAATTTAGTCAAATGCAGCAGATCTGACAGGAGGCTGCTTTATAATACAGATCAATAAATAATGATAATGCAAAGAAATTAAATATTCTTAAAGGGCTCTGCCAGGTACCCTTGAACTCAACACAACTGAGCCCAACTGTGCCCCATTTGTACTTACTAAAGACAAAACTCATGGCAAAAAGTCCCAAATACAAGCAGCAACTGAAAGCCCGGCAAGTTCAAGGAAGGAAGTGCAGTCATTTCGTTATGTCCAGGATTTAGGCAATCATTGACTGTAAAGGATGTAAATCTAAGTATTTAAAATGTAAAATTTTGTCCAGATCCTTTTTGCTGGCTTTGATGTGTCAGAAAACTTGCTGTTTATGTGGCTCCATGCTACAGTAACTCCTGTGCTTAATATTAACAACCATTAACTGTAAGCCATAAAGAGACGTCTATAACCTGTAAAATATGTAGCCTGTTACAATAAGCTAGCCCTATATCACATCAGATGTAGCCTATTGGTTAATAAATGTATTTATTTATTTATTTTACATTGTGGTTAAGTTCTCTGCTGCATACTTGAAATTGAGCCGGTGAATTGTGAGATTGCATCTTTCCTCCTCTAAACCACATTGCATCAATGTCTTAATTTGCCTCTGCAGAAAGAAGCCCCACTTCGCTGGCATGCTTGGCATGGGCAAAACATAGAAATATATAGAAAATTTAAAGAAACTCTTAGTTCCGGTTTGATTTGAATGCCTCTTGTATATACATATTTATGTGTGTGCGTGTGTGTACGTGTGTGTGCGTGAGTGTGTGTGTATGTGTGTGGGCATACATACTTAAACAGCTGAACTTGGTAGAGGTAATCCCCAGGATTTTCCTGAGGGGGGTCCCAGGTCACAGTCACATTCCCCTCCCATATGTGTATTTTAACATTTCCTGGTATCTTCTGGCCTGTCAGAGAAACACAGAAACCATTTCTCAGTTGAGAAGGGAGGTTGGAGTTGAGTTCCCATAAAACTTCCCACATGATTTTTCATGATTACATCATTGTTTCGCGCTCACTTTGTGGTATATACATACGCATTGTCGCACTTTATATAATATGACTGAAATACCAGTTAATTCCCACACAAATTATTCACGGCGTGAATAATCAATAACATATAGGGACTCCATTCTTACTCACTTAAAGGAAATTATAGAGAACATAACACATACAAAGTCACATTAATAACACTAGGTTAAACTGATATTTTATTGAACATATGTAAAATTATTGGTCCTCTATGACAACCGTAAAAATACAACTAATAATAATAATAATTTTAAAATCCACTTACCTGATAAGTTAAGTGTGAACAGGAGTAATATAGCTAGAGTCGAAACCCAGGGGTTCCTGTCCATGGTTGTTTTAGTATCATATCAAGAAACAAATTTACAAAATAATGACTAAAAAACTCTATACGACATTAACACGCTATCCGTTTCAAGTACATCACATTCACTGTGACTGACAGTCACTGACTGATTCTCTTTACAGCTCGCTGTGTGATTTACCCAGAAAGGCAACTCCTCCTCTTACGTGTTTCCTCTCTCTCTTTTCCCTCACGCCTACACTCGTACAGTATGCTGTTCCTGTTTTGCACCGCACTTCTGCAAGCACTTTTTTTTTTTTCCATTACTTCATTTAGATTAGGGTGTAGACATAATGAAATGAAGTCACATAAAAAGAAGGACTTTTATTAAATTTATGACAATTACAATACCAAAAGTGTGTTGTGTTACCAGAAACAGGAAATCTGTTCTAAATTTTGTATGGCTTTAATGCCAGGCAAATAAATATTTGTTTTGTTTTATAATTTCTGTTTTAAAGATTAACTTTAAACTAATACAGTATGAGACAAATATTTGTGAAGATCTGCAGACACACACTATTCGCAATTGGGGAATGCCATTTAGACTAATCTGCATGTTTTCAGACTGTGGGAGGAAACTGGAATACCCAGAGGAAACCCACCAAGAACGGGGAGAACATGATGCACACAGACCAGAGACAGGAATCAAACCCAGAACCTGGAGGTGCAAGGTGAAAGAGCTTACCAATAAGCCGCCACCACTCAAAAAATAGTGTCTTATTAAATGAGACCACATTAACAAAAAAATACATAAAATAGATCAAAACACTTGTACACAAGTCAACTTTCTACAATCTGGTGCCATCTACTGTTCAGGCTTAAAACTTACACATAGTTTCATGGGTTTTCATTATCAATATTTTCCACCACCCTAGATGTATGTTATATTTTTCTATTATTATTATTATTATTATTATTATTATTATTATTATCAGTGACATAGCATGCATTTCTTTGTGTGCTTTTCCCATATGATAGTTAGAGGGGATAAAAACAGAGGGTGGGAAAGAATAAAGGGGGGAAATGATGACTCTGGGCTACTGATCAGAAAGTTGGGGCTTCAAGCCACATCTCCACCAAGCTGGCATAACCCCAGCCATATCCTGGCTCTGACCCCAGATTCTCAAACGGGATATGCAAAAAAATCTCTCCCTGTGCTTGGTGGGTTTCCTCTGGATATGCCGGTTTCCTCCCACATTCCAAAGACATGTAGATTAATTGGCATTCCCAAACTGCCCGTAGTGTGTGTGTGCGTTTGCGCATTTGCGCTTGTGTGTGCGCGTTTGCGTGTGTGTTTGTGCCCCGTGATAGATTGGCACCCTGGTCGTGGTCTTTTGCCCAAGGTCTTCTGAGATAGGCTCCAGGCCCCTGTACATGATAAGCAGCGTAGAAGATGAATATAAGCTGTTTAATTCATTTATTCAAAGTTAAACTATAGTAAAAAAAAAAAAAAAAACAATAATTCAACTCATCGGTTTCCCCCATTTTTATATATGCAAAAATAGATCTAAGCACACAATACTGAAAATTGAAGAAAAATAAAAAATTGAAGCTCGGGTATTAATACCATGACTCTAAACTGCTAAACTATTCCATTGATCTCACTGAAATATCATTCTAACTCCCAGTTGTGAAAGTCTTTGAACACTAACTGCATCATTTAAACAATTGCATTCACCTAGAAACAATATGCAACACCCTGTATACCAATTAGTCTCACTTATGTTTTACTAGTGCAAACCCACTTAGAAGAACGCTTCATTTATGTGTCGGGATATAAAATAAAGACGGAGTTACTTATACAGATGTTAGAAAGGAGAATGGGGCAGCAAGTAGCTACTGTAAGTAACCAGGTTTTACTGTACTTTTGCAATAATTGCAATATACCATAACTTTATGCTTTCTATGGACGTGCTCTCAGAAATATACCCTACACTGTAATGTTGTGTCTAACATTTATGTAACAATACTATGATACTGTGTATCCTATAAAGTGCGTTTACTTTTCACAAAACAAAGTCAGCCAGTAGAAAGTGGAAGAGGATGGAAATTCAAAGACAGGCAAGAGAAAATGGAGTCCTGGAGGATTATGTCCATTTTGCAAACATTGGACATCGGAAATGTCACCATGTGTGCTGCGATTGGTCAGTATAGGGTTATACATCACCATGCACAACTTGGTCCCTATGTCACTCAGTTTGCTAGCATTTCTTAATAAACTCACATTTCCTGATCCTCCTACAGGAACTGGAACCAGAGCGGTCCACCTACAATATGTTGTCATTTAAGATGATGTCACTTTCCACTGGGCTGTTCTAGTCCATGACTGGTTCACCAACAACCTACGTTTTATGTACACGTACATATCCCCATTTCCAAATCCAGTAAAGGAATATTTTTCAATATGGTTGTGTACAGTGTATGAATCTTCTTCTTTATCTTTCGGCTGTTCCCTTTCAGGGGTCGCCACAGCGAATCATCTGCCTCCATCTAACCCTATCCT
>JAQQZS010000003.1:23111657-23127933 GCA_030068045.1 Platyallabes tihoni | reverse complement strand
CACCCTGTCCAGGGTGTACCCTGCCTTGTGCCCAAAGCCTCCTGGGATAGGCTCCAGGTCCCCTGCGACCCTGATCATAGGATAAAGCGTTATAGAAGATGAATGAATGAATGAATAAAAACTATTGAAAGATTAAGTGTTTTTGATTTTTTTAATTAATGTTATATAAAAAGTGATCAAGATAAATAATTATATTAATTTATACTAAATGTAAGTATACTATAAAAGGCAATAGTATGGTTTATACACCAATGGGTCAATGCGACAGCACTGGCGCAGGCAGATGTGGCTATGGGCTGCTAATTGGAGGGTCGGGGGTTCGAGGGGGTCATCCGTAAGACCCTTAACCTTCACCCCGGCAACCGTATGCAATGTCGTTCCCAAGCCAAGCCCAATGGAAGGGTTGCAACAGGTAGGGTATCCAGAATAATAAAAAAAAATCTATGTCAGGTGCGGATTAATTGGTCCAGTATGGCAACGGTTATAATAAAAGGGACAATGAGCATGAATAACATTGATTATCTTGTCACAATGACACTGTCAAGGGGTGAGATGGATAGAACATTTAATGCTGGCTATGACAAAAAGGTGTTAGAACACTGTGCATGGTACTGTAGCTTGCTGTGTATGGGGCTGCAGTTGAAGACTGGTAAGAGTGGCAGAGCTGACTGAAGTGCCTTCAGTGGGTGCATAAGTATCAGAACTGGACCATATATCAATGGAACTAGGTAACCCAATCTGGTAAATTGTTTTTTTTTTCATGTGTGATCATGTGAAAAATCCCATTGCATAGCTTATAGGACTTAAAGGATCTGCTACACAATGTGTTGGTAACAGATACCACTGCACACAAGAGGTCTTGTAGAGTATTATTTTTATATTGTATATGACTTGGCATTGCTTATGGGTATGCTCAGTGGTTAAGGTGTCTAACTGCAGTTCAGAAGGTCCCAGGCAGAAATTCTGGCACAACCAAGTTGCCACTGTTGGGCCCTTGAGCAAGGCCCTTAACCCTCAACTGCTCAGATGTGTAATAAGGTGAAATGTAAGCTGTTTAGCATAAGAGAGACTGCCAAATGCTGTAAAAGCAAAGAAAGAAGATAATTGATTTTCATCAGGAGAAATCTTTAATCTCACACTTTCTATGGACAGGATTTTTGTGTATCATTAATTCATGTTGATATGGTTAATTTGTTTGGTTTTGTTTAGGGCAATAAAATAATAATTATTTTTTTTTTTTAGGTTAAAAAATGTTTGACGTGAAATTGCTATGAGCAAAATAAATAAATAAATAAATAAAAGACCAAATAAATATACCTAAGCATAATATTGATATGATATAGGAAGATTTTATATCTATTATATCTATATTATAATATAATTACATTTACACTATATTAATATTTGTATATTAATATCTATCTATCTATCTATCTATCTATCTATCTATCTATCTATATATGTACAGTATGTATGTATGTATGTAAATATTAATTTATAGATATTAATATAATATTATTAAAATAATAATATAATTAATGTCTATCTATCTATCTATCTATCTATCTATCTATCTATCTATGTACAGTATGTATGTATGTATGTATGTATGTATGTATGTATGTATGTATGTATGTAAATATTAATTTATAGATATTAATATAATATTATTAATATAATAATATAATTAATGTCTATCTATCTAGATAGATAGATAGATAGATAGATAGATATACATTCATAGATATTAATATAGTGTAGATGTAATTATATTATAATAAAGATATACTAGATATAAAATATAGATATGTTATTATAATATAATACATACCATACTTTTTTTCTTTTTTACTGGTGTGCATACATTTTTTGGCTGACTCTCTCTCTCTCTCTCTCTCTCTCTCTCTTGCTCTCTCATGTATATTATATAAGTTATATGTATAGACCAGGGGAAAAGTCAGGAAGGTGTTTTGTGAAGTTATTTGGGATGGCAGGTGCATTTTAGTTACTTAACCTGTAACCTACATTGTAACCAGTGAGCTCTCTATGGTTTATCACTCCTTCCATCTTTTTCATTCATCAAAATCATTTTTAGACACTAACATGTATTTTTAATCATTTCTAATAATCAAATCTGTCACAAATCACTTTAAATGTTGTTTCACACCTGTTACACACATCAAAAATTGCAGTTAATGTTCACATCATACATCAGAACGAGGGGTAAAAAGTAGTCTCGGTGACTTTGACTGTGACATGGATGTTGGTTCGAGACAGGTTGCTTTGTGCATTTCTTTTTACAGAAAGTCCTTGTCGATGAGAGTCGTCGAGTAGATTGATCAGACTCATTCATGCAGCCTTAAACAGGAAGGTTAGGGTAACTTAAATGAACACTCTTTACATGAACAGTGTGCACAAAAAAACATCCATGAATCCAAATCATGTAGAACCTTGAAACCCATGAACTCATCCACTCACATCTGACTATATTGCTTTTTGTACAATAGTGTCTATGGTTTTTACTTTAACTCTTTAACTAAGTTGAGTGTATTTATCTTGATAATCAGATCTCTCTCTCTCTCTCTCTCTCTCTCTCTCTCTCCCTCTCTCTCGCTCTCTAGGAAGCAACCACATAATTATATGATTTTTGATGCAGACTTTATACTGTCTTTAGATCACTTTAGATCCTGTGCTGACATTCTAAGTATCCTAAGGAACAAAGTTTTTTTTTTCTTTTACTTAAATAAAGCTCCAATCCATACGCATCACAGAACAATCAACATTGATTTTTTGACCCTATTTACTAATGTGTCTAAATGCAATTGTCACTTAAGGCACTTCCAACTTGAAACATTAGCCAGTTAAAGTGGTTTAAATAATCAACACAGTCACTTTGATTTTTTTCTCTTCGCAACATATTGGAAAAGTCATGCAGCATTTTTAAACATGTCATGGAGCAGACTAGTATGTTAGTTATTAGTAGTATTTGTATCATGTAGTTTACGTTTATCGAAGCTTCTGCACTTGCACTGTTTCTTCACTGATTTATTCAGGTTTTTCCTATAATGTGTCACCTGTGTACAGTATACAGTATTGGCGCAGCTGGTGTATTGGACTTACGGCTTACGTTTTGAATGTATGCACATGTACAGGTGCTGGAAAGTGTAGTGTAGGGATAATGATATAATTGTTAAAGGTGTTGCGATGTAACAGACATTTCAGCTTATAAACATTGAGCCTGCATAATGGTAAGTTCACAAGAAAGAAAAAAGATAGAGTTCATGGATGATAATGCTTTTTTGGGGGGTTTTAACCCATATTTGTCTTTCTTTTCATGATTATTTCTTTCCATAATCCATGTCTAGATGTTAGCTTCGTTCTCGTTACTGCAAGGTCCTGTCCCTGTACACTTCCTTCCTTACTGCAATGGTGAGAGATCACATGGAAAAGGAAAAAAAAAGAGGATTGGATGGATGTTGGGAGAGCTACAAAATTAAACAGCCCATCCCCACCGCGCTTACACTTTCTCTCTTTTGCCCCCTCCTCTTGTTATCCTCCCCTGCTCATTTGAATAAATTAACACCCCGCCCACCCCCCAACGCCACCACCACATGTCTCGCTTCACCACCTTCTCTTCTTTCCTGATCTCCCTCCCCTTAATGGACAAGCAGCTGTGAAGGAGAAAGATCCAGAAATATCTTCCTGTTTTTTTTTTCTTTTCCGTTTTTCGCACAGACTCACTTTTTTACACATTCACTTTCACTTGTGCACACTGGAAACATGCCCAACGCTGGTCGCATTCCTCATCCTACCTTGTTTTTCATACACGTGTACCAAAATACATGATCACTATTTTTTCTTGGTGCAGATTGGCACCTACCAACACGCATGCGCATTAGCGTCCAACCCTCCCTCCGCTGTGTGATGTTGTTCCGTGACTCACTTGACTAAGGCTGGGGAGCTTAACATGGCATACTGTACCGCATCAAGCTACCTAATTACCAGCAGAGCTGCTGTGGTAGTGAACCCAGCGCTGTGTAAAATGGCCGAGACAGGCGCTACTACCATGTTTCCACCACCACGACTCCCCATCTGGGCCTTTTTTTTTTTTCTTTTTTTTTTTTTTTTTGTTCAGACGCCATTTTGGATTCACTTCTAATAGGCGGGCATACTGCAGGGGAATCAACATTACAAGCAGCTGCTGTGAGATTAGTCAAAGACTGCACTGCAGCCCTTTCTCCCTTTCACCTGTGGTCTCCAGGAGCAGATGGGCACACTAAACCTTCACCCACCACAATGACTTTGCAGGGGCTGGAGGGGAAGCAGGGGGCTAGGTCTCAGCATTAATAGCATTAGTGTTAATATTATCCTGCCATGGCCTGGGGGAGGTTTACTGATTATTTAGCATTACTGTTTTCATTAGCCCAACCTGTTTCAGCTTACCATGTTCTTTTCCCTTTTCTCCTTTTTTTTTTTCTCCAGGCACAAATCACAAGAAGAGTGATGCAAATGATTTGAATCATAATGTTGCTTTTCTGCACTTACTCTCTGCTTAATTGTGGTCTATTTCGATTCCCCTGTGGTCATGCCTTTCTGATATAAATATTTTCTTGTAATCTTGAAGAGGGTCCAAAATCCGCACCGCATAAGTGCAGATAATTAATTAGAATAGAATTAATTGCTACTAATAGTAGGTTTGTTCAGATAAGAACTCTTTCTTTTACACCTTATTTCAGTAGTGTAGGTAGGCCAACCTACCTATATATATATATATATATATATATATATATATATATATATAGTTACGGTATATATTTATATATACACGTTATATATATGTTATACACCATTCAATATACCATTGTACATTTCCTGCAATTAAATCATTCTATCTTAAATAAAAAGGATTTTAATTGAAAAACATATAGGACAAATTTATTGACGGCACCAAAAATATAAATTTTTCACAAAACTCATCAGTGTGTGTTTGTATTGTGTGCTTTTTGCTTGTGTTTGTGTCTGTCTTCCTTCCACCTACAGGAGAAGTCCATAAACAAACTACTATCCTGGGAGTGAAGTATAAAAGAGGAGAGAATCTTAACTCTGGTATGAATAGCATTTTCCTTTAGTTTATGTTGATTGAATTACTGAATATTAGTGACGGCAAGTTAGAGCTTCATGGAACCTTGAATTTTTCGAGCCACCTGTTTAAAAAAATGAAAAGTGTTTTTATCTTTCATTAGACATGAGCTTTAAACAATAAACTGAATGTGGACGGTATGCTGAGTCGTATTTCTTTTTTCATTTACTGATGTAAGAATCACACCTGTAACATTTTTGAAATACTGAAAATTCAATACTTTAAATTCAACAGCAAAACTGTTTCTTTAAATGGTCATATTGACAATGGACATATTGAGCCTGAATATGTTTGTGTCATATGTACAATACTCAAAACAACCAACCAAAATTGACCTTTCACAGCATTCCTTAAAGGAGGCGTCAAACCAGAACTGATTATGTCTTTAATTTTTTTGTGTGTGTGTGTGTGTGTGTGTTGATTTTGACCTTGACCTACAGTCAGGTCCATAAATTTTAGAAGAAAGATAAGGGTTTTGGCTTTCGGCCTCTTTACACCACCATATTGGACTCGAAATGAAACACCCATGATGTGAGCAAAGACAATACAGCTTTAATTCCAGCTTATGCTGGTTTTCTCATTCTCTTACACACACACATACCCCATTTTGAGGGGCTCATAAATAATGGAACAAATGGCTGAAAAGCAATTGCATGGTCGGGTGTGGCTTGTTCCCTCATTACTCCATGACTAATCAAGCAGATAAAAGGCCTGGAGGTGGTTCTGAGTGGTGCCTTTGCGTTTGGTAGCTGTTCTCTTGGCAGCTGTTCACATGAGATGTCTATGCAAGTGAAGGCTTCATTATTAGGCTGAGGTAGCAAACACATTGGGAGTGGCCGATACAACAGTTTGGAATATTCTTAAAGAGAAGGAATTAGTTGGCAAGCTCAGCAACACCAAAAGACCTGGAAGATGACGGAAGACAACTGCCAATGGAACAGGGTCACTGGTGTTTATTGATGACTTGACTGCTGATCAAAATATCAGGATGAATTCTGAAGTGGATTTGGCTATACTTCCTGCTCAGATTCGGCCAAATGCTGCAAAATAAAATAAATAGGATAATGCTTTGTATTTCATATGGATAATGACAAAAAAGAAAAAAACTACCCAAGGCAAAGAAATGGATTATTCTCCATTTACAGGCCAAGTCAAATTCCTGCTCTCAACCCATTAGCACATTCTTTGCTCTTACCGAAAACAAGACTGAAGATAGAAAGACCCACAAACAAGCAGCAGCTGTAGGTAGCTGCAGTAAAATCCTGGCAAAACACCTCAAGGGAGGAAACCCTGCATTTGGTCATGTCCATGTATTCCAGACAAAGGATTTTCATCCATGTGTTGAAGGCAATTTGTCAAACACCTTGACTTGAGCTGAAAGTCTTGACTTTGCTCACATCTTTCATTTTGTGTGTGTTGCTCAAATGTGTTTCATTTCAAATTCAATTTGGTGGCGTAGGACAAATGCCAAAAACATGTATCTTTGTTTCAAAATTTATGGGCATGACTGTATACAGTATGTGTTATTCTTGACCCCATTGACAGCTCAAATGATCTTGAAAACTAGTACTTGTTGTCACTCCTGCCACGAGTGTAAGTATAATTATATATATATTTTTTATCAATTTACTCATACTTTTGGATTATGTAGGGGGTTAGAGAACCAATTTGTATCTCAGTAGGGGGTCAATCAGAATATAAGAGGTACCACTCTTTATGGCAGACACATCCTTGATTTAATGCAGACATTTGGCATAAAAATAGAAAAGAATATATAGTCACACCTCTGCCTGTCATGATGAATGAATTTCACTTCACTACAGCATCAAACATAAAACCACATCAGCTTTGCCCAGCTTCATGAGAAATCACCTTGATTTATGACTTCTTCCTTCTGACCCTACAGAACACAATCACGTTTCTGAATGCTTTGTGTCAATGTTCCGCCTCACATCAGACACCACCGCCCCATTTAAACGAAAAAAAAATATGGAAATAGAGTATAACGATCACAATTATATGCGTGCACAGAAATGAAATATTTAAAGTTCTTATAGACAGATTATTTTTGCTAGATTTAAGTGAACAGCTCTCCCTGGCTCAAACTGATAATTATCATGTTTCCATGCATACAAATTTAGTGTTTGTTTTTACCTCTATATACAGGATACAATAAATCACTATCAAAATTCTGTAATAACTTTTACAATACTACAATTACTAAGGATACAAAGTGTTGTTTAAGATAACATTATCAGATATGTTTTCCTCCTGAAAGTGCTTCTGTGACTGGTTTTGACAAGCAGCTACTCTCCCCTCTTTTTCGTACATCAGACAGTACTGTATACAGTATATTGGGTTTCATGTGCATATACTGTTAAGGTAAAGAGGCATTTTGATGCTCCCAGTTTATAGTTTTCACTCCTGCATAGGTAGATAATCTTTTCAAAACTGCTCCTGTAATGTCTTCACTCATTCTTCTAGGACTTAATTCTACAGTAAGATCATACCTGTCATAATTTCAACACAATTACTTGTTTGATGGTGCACCTTCTATACCTCCAGGGTCCAGGTTTGATTCCCGCCTTGGGTGCCTTGGGGTCTGTGTGCATGGAGTTTGCATGTTCTCCCTGGGCTAGTCAGTCATAAAAAAAAAAAAAAAATAGGAATAAATACAATGTTCTCCATTGGCCTCCACAGTCCATAGTTGGACTACAGAGGTTTCTTCATGAATGGAATGGATGGTTGCTTATCTATACCTGTATACTGTAATTATTCTATTAATATAATGTCTGGAGGATTGGTTTCCTTTTGATTCTGATTCATCTCAGGATTTTTTTTCCTAATGTTGTCTCAGGGAGGTTTTCTTCACCACTGTCTTTAGCTGTCTGATTTGAACATTGACCATCTACATCTACATTTAGTCTTTTGTAAAGCTGCTTTGTGATACTGTATATCATAGTGCTGAACAGACAAAACATCATATGCATGAGAACTTTTTACACAGTCAAAGAATTTCCCTTTATCTATTAGTCCAACACTGGAAGGAATTTTTAAAAAAAAAAAGAAAGAAAGAAAGAAATATCTTGATGATATTGAGTCATTCTGAATATTTGGCACAACTCACCTCTGGTGCATGAAACAAGATATCCAGGACTTTCCCTGACCTACTTCCCTTTGAGATACAAGTGAACAAGTATTTTGTGTAACACCTGAATAAATTCAGGTCAGTAAATGTAGTGTATAATCCAGCACATCATCATATACTATCATTACAGTCTTCTATGCTTAGCAACAGGTTCTATTTGGGAGGAGTGTCAGCATTAATCCAGTAATCCATGCAAACTTGGTTTTAGTAAATATAAAACATGCTGGGTTTTAAGAGCTAGAATCAGGAAAGGCTATCCCATGCTCAACCACAAACTGCAGCGCTTCCTGTACATTTAACTTGATTTACAGTGTAATAATTCTGCTTAATGGATACGCTGCTACCCACAGCTAAATCAAATTTAATACAGTTGTGTGCATTTGTACATCTGTAAATAAGGTGACATATTCCCTGACTGGGCCGTGTTAGTCACCACATGAAGAATCAGAAAGTTGTTAAATAATCTACTTTTACTGAGGTAATAACTGAGAGTTCTGGAGATGAACTGGCAATGTGGAACCCGAAGAGTGTGCACATTACACAAGACAATCATTATTGATCAATCCAGTTCACAAGTGGAGAAACCTGTCCTGTCTGCTCCGGCATTTATTATTGTTATCATTATTATTATTGTTTCTCAGGCTATGTTTACATTAAAAGCCTCAAAATTCATAATTGAACGTGACTTTTATTTGACCCAAAGAAGGACGCATCTGTTCTCAGAAAAGGCATGCATGCACACAAAAAGTCTTTGCTCTTGTCAAAACACTTTGTATTTGTGTGACCACTCATTCATTTCAAACAATGCATACATTTTTAGCAAAAATATGCTTGGGATTTGGATTCTGGAGGACAATAAGCAGTTAGACAGCTGTATTTGTTGGTGCCCAGAAGAAGGAAAAAAGCCAGACATCCTCCTTTATCTGGTTTAGCAGCTATTGCTAAATCTCAGTGCTGTTGATGCTGACTGATGATGTCAGCACATATGAATTCCATTCTGATCATTCTCATTCAAGTTGCAAGAGTATGGATATTTATCTAATCTCGCACCTCATACAAAAGTGATCCGACATTGAAAAAAATCTGATTTGTTAATTCAGACAGCACTAAAAAAATCAGATCTGTGTCACGTTAGGGTAAAATCAGATTTCATTCAGGCTGGTAATGTGAACTCCATACAATAATTTCTAATAAATGTACTGGTTCCATTTCCCAGTTTTTCCATTATTAAAGGATATCTGAACATAGTCTTTCTTTGTCCCATGAGCTTCATACTTGGCAAACTTAGCAATAAATGCTGTCACTCTGTTTATGATGTCTAAAAACTTGCTAGATAGGTGTGTTTTTCTCACATAGTAAATGTTACAGTTTAATGAACTTGTTGGATGGACAGAGTTTTAGAATTAAAATTTCAAATCAAAGAGGTGTACTTACGTACCTTGTAAAGATGAAATTGTGAAAGGTTCTGAACAATGTTTTAATGACGTAATAAAAATACATGGATCTTGGCTAAAAAAAACATAACTGAATACCTCATTTTGCCTCTATTTACTAATTAGGTTACTTCTAAAGGCAGTTGGTTCTACTGAATTTTAGTTCGTGGTATCAGAGTAAAGGGGGCTGAATACAAATTCCACATCACACATTATGTGCCACTTTGTGTTGGTCTATCACATAAAATCTCAATAAAATAAATTTACACGTGTGGTTGTGGGGTGACAAAATGTGGAAAAGTTCAAGGGGTGTGAATACTTTTGCAAGACACTGTAACTGTTTCCCCATGTTACATCAAACATGAGACTGATGTAAATCTATTGGTGTCTAAAAATCAATACAAAATATACATTTTTGTATGAAATAAATTATTAGTAGTAGTAGTAGTAGCAGTAGTAGTAATAGTAGTACTAATTATACACTGTACAGCTAGGACTTCTGAAAATTAGAACTCTTCTAAAAATAAATGCTGCTATAAAAATCACCAGATTTCATGGACTTGTTTCTAATTTCTAAAAAAAAAAAAAAAACTAATACCACTATTTAACTTATTATATGTAAACGTATTATTGCCGTGTGATGGATTGACACCCTGTCCAGGATTGATTCTGCCTCATGCCGTAAGTCTCCTGGGATAGACTTCAGGCCCCTCACGACCCTGAATACAGGATAAAGCGGTATAGACGATGAGTGAGTGAATGAGTGAGTGAGTGAGTGAGTGAGTGAGTGTGAAAATGTAAAATTAAAGGCAAATTAAATCCGTAAACAATCTCTTCATTACATCAATTTCTTCATAAGAAATCACAGCTATATTTAAGCGTGAAAATAAAAGGATAAGATAAGATAAGATAATTAGTCAGTGAGAAAAACTGATTCAATTGCTATGAAACATTAATATTGGACTTTGAAGCCATTACAAAAGGTCATGTAGTCTGACTACAGATCTGCATAGCAATGGGAATGTCAGGGTAGAAACTGAAGCATATTTAGCGATTCACCCATCATGCACAAGCCTCTGGAAGCAGTGTTATGATCTTATCTGCGGTTGCTTCAATAAGCTTAGCAACATTACATGCCACTAAAGTGGTTTTGAAAACACGAGGAATCATTTTCAAATAGGAGTTTTCCACTACATTTATATTCTAATCAAAGCTTAAGATTGTCGAATAAAATATTAGAATCTGCTTCTTTTACAAAAAAAAATTAAAAATGTGAGCTCAAAAAGAAATGTGAGCTCAACAGTTCAAAAATAATGTTTAAAGGAAATTTTATCCATTTTATAACTTTTCTAGGTGTAAGCTAAAAGGATAAACAATTACTATTCAAGGACAAAAATTGTGTTACATTGTGTAATTCAATGCACTTTAATTTACTAACAATGTTCTAATAAGATTATCTCACTCACTTTCTTTCAGTAACTGCTTAATCCTGGTCAGGGTTGCAGTGGATCCATTCATTCTTACCTGCCAATTTATCAGCGACTCCTTGCATGTTTTGGGACAGTGACCAGAATCAATTGAAGACAGCAGAGACAGGGAGAACGGACAATCTGCTCAAACATTAACCTGAGCTCAGACCTGAACCCAGGACACTGATGCTGTGAGATGGCGCTGCTATCCGCTGCACCACAATGCTGCCCAAAAAGATTCTGTTGAGTTAAATTTAACATGAACTGATGTATTTTAGTCATGATTGTGTAACATCAATTTTATTTTAAATCCTTAAAGTTGTTATTTCTGTAACACAATAAGGTCACATCTCCCTGCAAATAAAACAAATGTTTTATTTGGTTTTTGCTTTTGACTGGCTTGGAGTGTGGAGGCACAAGCTCAGTGAGAAAGTGCTTATGCCAGATCTGTCTGTTGCGTCTTTAGATGCAGGCTCTTTTTCGGGTACCCTGTGTCCCCATGTCAAAGGTGTGTAGTGAATGTGTGTGCTGCTTTATGCGGTGCTACCGTGTTGCTTCTGTATGCAACAGCAATGGTATTGTCAAGACTTCCTGCTGAGCTTTTGCTGAATACTAAACATTTCCAAACTTTTTACTCACAGCTTTCTTTTTTTTTTCTTTATACCCCTTATAGAAATGAATTTAGGTACAATTTAGCACAATTAACTTGGGCATATATTTTACCAACATTAATTTAGAACACACTATTATAAAATAATTAATGTCATAAATAGACCCCATCATTGATTACTTTAATATAATAATATCCGTGGTGTGTTATTCCTTACTTATGGTACTTTGGGAAACCTTTTTAAAATAAGGAAAGATATTTTTCCATGACTTTCCATGAAATTTTAATGAGGAAAAGTAATCATTTAGATGACACTGGATGGCACAGACTCTTCTTCCCATGCCCTATGATTTGCATATTAGTAAGAAGAGGATTTTTATTTTGCTAAATATGTGTTAGTTTGTGTGAATTTGTAGGAGGATAACAACAGTGTTTTTCCCTTCTATATTTACATCTGTTACATAACTAAGCAGAGACAGTGGCTGGCTGTAGTAGGAGTGAGGCAGCTCAGCTATTCTGTGCTCTCTATTCAGCCAATACTTATATATGTGTGGTTTGCTGAAGTTTCTATCCACCAGGGAATAACCTATTTCGCATCTCAAATCTTTTACCTGTCAATACTTTCTCAATTATTCCGGTCAAATTGTGCCTATTTATGAAGCCCAAAATAAATATACATACATACATACATACATACATACTGTACATACATACATACATACATACATACATACATGCATACAGTATATACATACATACAGTACATACATAAAAAGTTCACTATCCCCAATCTTGGTAATCACATAAGACAATAAAATTTGGGGAAGTGCAATTCATGGCAAAAGCCTGTTTTGTGAAGTTGCAGTAGCTGACAAATGCAGGCAACGAACATCATTTGGAGATCTAATCAATACAAAACTGATTAGATCTCAGCACCACACAGTAGAGTGGGAAGGAAGTGGTTGATTATGTAACAACCACAATGTGTCAAAAAAATACAAAAGCCAACATTCATCAGTTATAGAGGATATTGCTCATTAGAGTGGTGGTTCATTGGTTTTGACAATATGTTCAACAGGTATCCTGCAAGCTGTACCGGGATGTGTGAGAAAAAAAATAATCACTCTCTATAATGTTTATCGTGTACAAGGTCAAGAATGGGCTGGGTCCTGTCCCAGGGGACCTGGGGAACAAGGCGGAGTAAACCCAGGATGGGGTGCCAATCAATTGCGGGGCACACAAGCAGACACACTCACTCACGCACTCCGGGCAATTTGGGAACACCAATTAGACTAATATGCATGTCTATGGACTGTGGGAGGAAACTGGAGTGCTCAGAGGAAACCCACCAAGCACGGGAAGAACATGCAAATTTCATACACACAGACCTAAGACAGGAATGGAACCCTCAAGCCTGGAGGTCCGAGGCCATGATGCTAACCACTACAAGGTAAAGAAAACAATCCAATCTAAATCTTTATCTAACAACTTCTTGTTTTTGTTGATGTTAGTTGAAATCTGTTCACATTTTGCCTTTTTTTTTTTAACATACTGTAATACCATATATCATACCAAGGTATCTTTTGTGGACGATACTGATACACTCTTCCACATTTCCATCTATATAAATAAAAGAAAGGTGTTGTCTGTATATTGGTCAGAACTTGTTCTTTTAATGATCTATACATTTCATACACCAGGACCCAAAACCAATCTCAGAATTTTTTCGGTCTTTCTGTCAGTCCAGCCAGATTTTGTCACAGCATCAATCAAAACTGGGTGGTCAAAATTTAATTTTTTATATTTCAGCTCTGAAATAACCTCACTGACATTGTATATGTAAATTTTAACATGCTGGAATAGTTTTAAGACAAAACTATAATCTACTATTTTGATTTCTCATTTCTCATTTACTCTCCGATTACCGAACAGAGTGTGGCTGACGACAAAATAAGTACACCCTAGCGTAAACAAGGCGTAAACATAAACTTTTTTACGCAATCTTTCCCATTGACTGTAATAAGATGAAATGACAACAGATTCAAAATCTTGCCGTTAACTCTGTAAAATTTGTATAATTTTCCAATCCAGTGGAAACCAATACAGTATGATGTTCTCATATCAAACAAAATTTTGTGAAGTTACAGTTTAAAAGTTCATCTTTGTTGCAGGCAGACATGTACGTGGGCTTCAACCTGAAATTATAATAATATCACTGATTATATTAAAGCTGATCAGCTTATTTTTAGCAATAGCCTTTTGACAATTTCTACAAACTCTTTACCTGTCAATAGTTTTCTATATAGAGTAAAGTGTCCTTGCACAGGCTGTAATCAATGTGTTCATCAGCATGGGTGTTGTTGACTGATACCACAAAATGATAATGGACTCCTGTCAATTAGGTTATTTAAAAATAGATATTGTAGTATGAGGCTGTATAGACTTTTTAAGTGGTTTTAAGTGTAGACATCATGCCAGGGAATGTTACTCCACCTTATTTTAAATTAGTAGGTTGTTTACTTCAGTTTGTGGTTTATGTTTTGTATCTTTACTATTGAAAGATACAATGTGAAATAATGTTACCAACTCTCCTCAGAATTTTTTTTTTTTTTTTTTTTTTTTTTTAATGCAAGTACTTAATACTAAAATTAAAGAAGTATCCTATTAGTTTTAAGTCCTGGGGAAGGTTAGTAACATTGTTTCAATAAACTGTGGAAATAAGACAGAGATAAAGTCATCATGCAAATATATATATATATATATATATATATATATATATATTGCATGAGTTATTTTGTATTCTAAATAGAAGCCCCATGACCGCGCGCGCGTGTGTGTGCGTGTGTTTGAAAGACATGAGAAAGAGTACGAATCCTGTAGCGTACACACACACATACACACACAGAGTTCCATGATCCACTACGCGTAAAGTTCTTGGTCCAGGTGATGCTTGACTCGCGCTCTCTCCAGGACACACACACACACACACACATCAGCAGCAGCAGCGCATCAGCCAGACACCTGAGTCGTTACGCACATCACACATTCCACGTTCCTCCTTTTCTTTCGGCTTATACTGTAAGCAGCCACGGCTCTCCACGCGCTTGTCCTCTTCGCCTCACCCGCTCCTGCGGTCTCCTTCGCTCTCCGTGCTGCGCCGGGGAGCACCACTCCACCGGATCGATGACGTTTCCACGGAGGAGTGACCAAACCCGCCCCTGCTTTTCGGCGCTAGGGAGTCTGAGTCTAGGGCTGGAGAGATCGCCGGGGAGCATCGCCACCACTCCTGCACGGAGCCTCGCCTGGCCAAGCACTGCACCGTGCACACGTCGGGATTGCACAAAATTCCTGAGAAATATACCTGCTATTTATGGCATGTGGCTGATAACATTACTCCTGCTTTATTCTTTTAAAGAAGGTGAGTGGCCAGCGTAAAGCTTTAGTATCAATACATCAATAGATCAATCAGGTTCAGTGTTATTACCATACCTTCAAAGAAAAAAAAGGAAAGGAAAAAAAATAATAACCAATGTGTCTTTTTGTATGACACGATGTAAAATGCCTGTAATTTCTGTAATAAGTGTTGTAAGGATCTGTGGTTTTATAAAGCTATATCTTCTTTCAGAAACTTTAGAAGTTGATATTCGCTCGAACACTTCGAAAAGTTTGTGAAAATTGAATTTTTGCGATGAAATATTTGGATGTCGTGAAGATAAAGTGATAAACGTGGTTTTCAGAGGCTGAGGATGCTTTGCATGTTCCAGTGCGCTTTCTCATAATGGCGCGATTTGGGTACGCGATACGAATATGGACGTGGAGTCATAATTGTGTACGACATAAAGCAGGGAAACTGTTTCTTTCGGTTGTTTTTTTTAGGCGCTTGCGTTCTGTTATAGATTGCACATGTGTACGTGTAGAGTTGTTTACACGAAAGATGTGGAGTTTTGCTCCTGAAGTGTGAATCTGATTTGTCCTGAACCTACTTTATCAGTAAAAAGAGGTATAATTCCTCTGTTTGTCGCATTCGATTTGGAAAGCTTATTCTGTTATCGTATGAATCTTTTATCTAAAGATTTTTCGTGCTTGATCCATGTTGAAAAACGGAGATATTTTGATTGTGTTTGTCTCCAAGTAAGACCATGGCTTTCTCTGCATATTTTTTTCCTCTGAAAACAACAGCATTTGCAGCCCCATTTCCAATTAGTGGTGGTGCAATTAGTGGTCCTCCATTTTCTATGCCAACAGATTCTTTATCTAGATAGTGTTGCTGATAATGAACTTCGTATTAGAGCAAGGTGAATTAAAGCACATAGATCATTATTATTGTTTTTTTTATATTTGCATGATTTAAGATTACACTGTTTCTGTAAAGATTGAGTGTTATTTTAAGATTTCTGAACATTTTGGGTTTTGACAGCGCCCATCCCCCTCTCCTCTTCTCTCTTCCCTCCTCTCTTTTCCAATCTGCCCAAAAAT
>JAQQZS010000003.1:23044969-23066197 GCA_030068045.1 Platyallabes tihoni | reverse complement strand
ACTAGAAGATATGAGAGGTGAGCTACTCATTCTGTTTATTATAATATGTTCTTAGCTGCATTGTAATATTTTCATTATTGGAACTATAGCCAATATTTAGACGTATTGGGGGGCTTTTTATTGAAAATGCAACATTTTATTTTATTTCTTTGCAAAAGAACAAAATGAACAAAATGACTCAAAAAAAAAAGATTAGTTCATTTTGATGAACAAGATTCAAAGAGTCACACCGAGTCACTAAAATGATTCAAACTTCCCATCACTACTGTACACTGATTGGTAAAAAATTGAAATAAGCACATATGCAGGAGCAATTGTTTGGATAATTACTGCACTGTTTAATATGTGTTAAACCTAACTGATGCAGTGAGATAAAGTGCTAAAATTAATAGAATTGGGTTAAGACCTGTCAAATCCATTATCAAAACCTGGACGGATAATGGACCATCAACTTCACAGGAACAAAATGAAGAATGGCTTAATTAGGAAAACACTTGATGAAGTTGCATCATAAAAGATCAACTGTAGAAATGACACCAATGTTAATTATAGTGAGTAATTGTGTGGCGTAGTAGCTTTATTTTTTATCATTTCTTCAATACAAGTCTGTTACATTGAAATGAAACTCAAATACAATCAAATGTTACACCAATCTCGCAGGTCCATGGTGCTACATAAAACAGCAAAATATGAGATTACTGTGCACATAACCAAAATTAACGACAGCCAGGACTGCATAAAGTCTACAAGTGTACACTACGGTATGTTGGTTACAGTATTTTTAGCAGTGGTTTAAGAGGAAAAAAAATATTCAGAAATTTGCAAAGGGATAGAACGCGAGTGTGTGTTTGTGTGTGGTTTGGTGTAAGTTCAGCCCCTTGATTTAGAGGAGTTGGACTGCTTGTGGGAAGAAACCGTTACACAGTCTGGCTTTGACGGTCTGAACGCTTTAGTACCTTTTTCCAGACAGCAGGAAGGTGAAGAGTTTGTGTGAGGGGTGCATGTGGTCATGCACAATGCTGGCAGCTTTACACACGCAAGGTGCAGTGTGTAAGAGTCTTTACAGTCTAAAACAGTTCAGTTCTCAAACCAGGCAGTGATGCTCATGATGCTCGCGCTAGTCCCTCTGTTCAATGTGGTGAGGAGGAGGAGGAGGGGTGGGAGATGGGCTTTTCTTAACTTTCTCAGAAAGTAGAGACATTGCTGGAGTTCTTTGCTATGGAACTAGGGACGGTTAAAGGTCCCCACCTAGTGAACACCATGGAATTTAGTGTTCTTGAGTTTTTCTACAGAGGAAATACTGTACTTGCTCTTATACAGTAGTTTTAGGACTTAAATTTGCACATGTAGTTTCGTACCCAAGTCTCCATCAGCGAACAACCATAATTTGGATTTCATGTTAATTTTAATTAATTTACTGTTATACGTTTGTACTTTTGGCCTTACTGCGCATTGTTATAGAATATCCAATATATCCTCCAAATGAGGACGGGTTCCCATTTGAGTCTGGTTCTGCTCAAGGTTTCTTCCTCATGTTGTCTCAGGGAGTTTTCTCTTGCTCTTGTTGCCTCTGGCTTCCTCATTAGAGATAAACTGATAAACAAATAATCGGATTTGTTCTGAATTGAACTTGTTAGTGGGAAAAACAGGCTTCAATTTGCTAGAGAGCATAAAAACTGGACTTTGAAACAATAGAAAAATGGAAGAATTTGATGAGACCAGACTGACCCCATTCCAGAGCAGTTGGCATGTCAGGGTAAGCAATGTGGATCTGGAGGCAGTGATATGATCTGGGGTTGCTTCAGTTGCTCAGGTCCAGGCTAAGCAACGTTATGTGGCAACAAATAAAGTCAGCTGACGACCTGAAGGTACTGAAAAAACAGGTTATCTATTCTATGGAGTTTTTTTCTTTGCTGATGGCACAGGTTGATTGCAGGAGGACAATCCCAAGATTCATTTTATATATATATATATATATATATATATATTATTAATTGCCACCACAGAGTCCTGATTTTAATCCCACTGAAAGTCTTTAGGATGTGCTGGAAAAGATTGTATGAAGAGGTTTGACTCCACATCATCTAATACAGGATGTTACAAAATGTTGTGACGCACAGCTTTTATTAAAGTATTTATTAATTGTGATAATATTTATGAAGATGTGGGAGAGTCTCATATAAACCTCGGACAATATGGAGGTGATGAAGTATTTTGGAATCGATTCTTAAACTATTCGGGTAGCTTTTAGCTCCTTTTCCCTCTCTCTCTCTCGCTCTCTCTCGCTCGCTCTCTTTCTGTATGGATGATAAATGTTTCACTTTGTCTTGTCATCAATAATGCAGTTTTTTTTAAGTGCTGCTGTGGGACCTACCAGTCTCTTCATTTACCTTGTTGTCTTTTTTTTTTTCTTTACCTTTATTTTTCTGTTGCTCTTAGCCTCAGGTTAAATCAAATCTTGGAAAAACAGAGAAAAGCACTTAAAGCTCATTGTTTTAGTAAAGGGATCACCTGTGGAAACAAGATGTGTGGGTGCATTTCCTATCAGACAGACAGGGAAACCATTATCATACATTAACTGTTGCTCCGGGGTGGTATGTACACAACATTTAGAAATATATATAATTTAAAACCTTTTTGTATGCATTTTTATCTTTTATTCTAAATTAAACATTTTATATATTATATTTAATACTACCGATCAGCATCTGTACAGTAACTGCACATTGTTCTCAACTAAACTGAACACAACTTGCACTTCTACTCAACATTTTGATTTTTGAATTTATGGCGCATAGTTCAGTTTTCATAGTGCACACACCATTTTTTTTGAGTAAGCCATGATGAGCTTTCACGTCTGTGTAGTGGCGGCTTATACAGTAGGTGCATTACGGTTGTTTCTGGGTTTTCCACATACTCTGTCTACAGTATAAGCAAAACTATCGCATTGATTGTCTCTGTTGAGTGACACGTATAGCCACTCTAAAAAAGCGCTAGATGCTGCAACATAATCTGACACATAATGCTCATAACTTAATTTCTACTCAACATTTTGATTGAATTGATTTTGATTGAAGTTTTAACTTAAGGCAAATACCTAAGTACTGCCAAAGTTCCATTAAATTCTGTCCAGCCAGTTTTGCGTGACATTGTGACAAAATTCTGGCCGAACACAGATGTTTTGGGTTCTTCAATGTATGAAACGTAAAGATATAAGTGAAAAAGCGAGTTCTGACTTATGTACAGACAAAACGTAATTTTATAATTAAATATTATTTATTAAATACATTTATAAATAATTTTAGTAATTGATACTAAAATTGGTGTAAGCATCTAGAAACATATGACCTGTAAAAATTGTTGATTAAATTTGATTTTGCATTCAATGCAAAATTAGGATTTTTTTTTTCCCCTAGGTGACAAAGTGAATTTTCAGATAATATAACACAATTTTTCATACTTTATGCTTCTTATCTCTCGATCCCTGCTTCAGTTTTTTTGTAAATATGCATACTAATTTAGATTTTTATCAGATAAAAAGAAACACATTTGCTAAATATAATTTCACGTAACCTATTTTGAATTCAAATCTTTCATTGATCTTAATCATCATTCAGATGAACCATGGTCAATTTAGATTTCACATGGAAAGACATAAACCTGAAAAAGTGTATTATTCTAAACTGAAAAATTGTTAAGATATTGCTACATGAATTTGACATGGTTACGGACACTACAGATTTTTTTGGGGAAAAAATCCTTAATTTCTCCAAAACGGCTAAAGTTAGCAACTTGAAATTTTTAGGGAAGCAAAATCTCAGCAGATTGGTCACTACACTGTTGCATAAACTTCTTTTTGGCACACACATTTTCTGTATTATATGTATTATAAAAAAAATTACATCATCACAAATTTTGTGTTTTGGATGTTTATTATGCATTTTCTGATGGTAGGATAAGTAACCTTTTAGCATTGCAGGAACCACATGATGTAGTTAACGGTAGACCAAGACAATATGATAAAACAGGTCCTCTTATTTGCATAAAATTAAAACCTACAGCCACACAGATGAAAATGGACACCTTTGACAGGAAAAGTAAAAAATACGACTACAGTCATAAAAAGTTAAACTTACAGTATTTAGCATATTCCTCTTTTGTAAAGTATAATGTATATAATTGGAGAGAAACCAATGGAGAAAGGTTGACAGTAGTGAAGGAGAGAAAAGACAGAGAAATAATAAGAAAAGAGGAAGGTGGCCTAATTGAGACAGGCAGGTGACTGACAGTAATCAGCTAATCAGTTTAGTGCTGTAATGTGCTCTTTAAACCAGGACAATATCTCACTTTGTGTACGTGTGTGCATGTGTGCGTGTGTGTGTGCGTGCATGTGTGCGTGTGTGTGCCGATGAAGCATATGCTCTTTGTCAATGTAAAGTGCACTATGAGTAGAGGGCTATAGGCAGCATGAGACAGTCTTCTTTGTATCACTGTCACTCACAGACACACACACACACACACAGACATTGACATACTTCAGCTTGACACATACTGTATCTGGCCATCTGTCCCTTTCTTTTAGCCTTTCCATGAGTGTGTTTTTCTGTGTCTGAGTGTCTGCATTCTGGCCTCCCTCACATCAAATCTAAGGATGGCATATAAAACTTGGCCTCCAGCCTAGCCTAGCCTGATCGTCTCTCTCTCTCTCTCTCTCTCTCTCTCTGGGTGAGTGTGTGCCTGGCAGTGGCTGCTGCCACACTACCTAATTGGCTCTGTCACTGTCTGTTACGTCCAGAGCAGATCGAGGAAGCAAAATGGGGGTCATGGAGTCTCTCTTCTGAATGCTCTGGAAATCGCGTGGTTTAATTCGGTCAGGTTAAAGGGCGAAAAGAAAATGGAGCGTGTCAACTACTATGTTGAAACGTGAAATCTTTTATATAACAACAAATGGTGTAAACTGAGTTGTAATACAACATACACACACACACACACACGGACACACTTACACACAGACAAGCAGGCCCCACCCATCATCCTCATATTCTATTAAGCGTGTGCGCGTACACACACACACACACACACACACACACACACACACATACACACACACACACACGCAGACACATACACCTTTTTCCAGAGAGGCAGCCTGTGAGTTCTGCCAGCTCTCTATGTAATCCCTCAGACAAATTACAAGCTCTTCTCCTCCCACTTCTCCTCCCTCCTTTTGTGCAGTCGCTTTCTTCTTCCAGCAGCAATTGGATTTGGATAAGATGGTTTTCCCCTCTTTCTCTTCTATTCGTTCTTCATTTGGCTAAAGATGGGCCTGCTGGAGGAGATTACAGTTAACAGTGGAGAGAAATCGCATTAACGCGAAATGTCTTCATTAAACCGCACTACCCCCTCTTGTTTTTTGCTTTATGTTCATTAATGCTTGGACCAAAAGGGGAACAAAGATGAGAACAATCCTCTTGTAATGGCACAAAAAAGATATTAGAGAGGGCAAAGACCTCTCTCACCTCCTCACCTCCATATAAGAAATATAAAATTAAAGAGGTAACTGGAATTAGCATTAGTGCTTCCATCTGCATTAAAATATTTAAATGGATGGTTAGATTCTAGTTTGAGTATAATACAATTCATATATATATATATATATATATATATATATATATATATATATACTGTATGAATGGATAATTTTATAAATTTATAGCTAATGTAGTATTAACATAAAGAATATATATATATGCTGTATAAATTTTTTTTCCTGAGCCCAATACCTCAGAAAACCTTGGAAATCACTGGAAAAACCCAGAGATGGAAATGCAGCACTGTCAATACGGTCTAAGAATTCTGCCTCTGACAGTTCTACTTCACAGGAGCCTGCAGTGCATGAAAGGAAAAACCTGCCGCTCCTGCAACATTTTTTCCCCCTTTTGCTCCGTCCCATGGAATCCCTGTTCTGATGGGATTATAGTTTGCTGTCTTAATTATATGTATTTTTATTTGTTCAATGTGAAATATTATATTTAAATTGGGTTACATCCCTAGTCTGTAGACATCTTATGTGCTGTGTGCCAACTCCCACATCCTGCACTGTATATACTCTTCATACTGTATACCTTAACATTAACATGGCTTATCGCCTAATTATATATCGACCCCCTCCATTTTTTTTTTTCATATTTTGCTTCCAAAGAGCCAGACTTTCTTGTATTTTTTTTTTTTTTAGTCTTGAGCAATGGTTCTCAAGGCTTCCTAAGGGACTTTTTTTTGTGGCAAGATTTTGTCTCATTTTCAGCCCTTGTACCTGAGCAGTTTCAGAGGAATGTTTTTTTTATTTTTTATTTTTTTCCAAGCCTCACAGTGACCCATGAATCATTAGAGAATAAAAAACTTCTAATTTAACGCATGAACAAGTGAAAAACAGGAGATTAGTACACTGGTGATGCTGAATGCTGAGTAGTCGGGACAGACGAGAGGGGAAATGAGGTTGCTGCTGAGGCTATTACTATACATAAGCAACACGTTTTTCAATTGTATCTTTAGACACTTTGCAGCCTGTCGCAGTAAAACATTTGTCCACATTTCTTTAATTTACTCTTTATAAATTAATTTATTTACTTTACAATGAAAAAAATTAGCTGTTTTATAAGACTTTTTCACAATACTGTACATTTCTGCACAATACTGTGTATAGGTAATGTACACATAAAAATTCATACAATCAATTCAACCACAGCATCTTTTATTTGTATCATCACCAATCATTCTTATTTTATCAAGTGACAAAAATAAATTAATAAGTTAATAATAATTAACCCAATGAGAAATTCCAAAATATGCAGTTTCTTCAATAACTACTAGAAGCTGGCACAAAAAACGTAAATCCCCATGCAGATTCATGTTAAAGTGCAAGGCTGAATTCTTTATGTTAATACTACATTATCTGTAAATTTATCCATAATTAGGGGTGTGGCTGATTTAAATGAATCTGCCTGTTATGCATAACTTTGGCTAACCAGCTAACTGGAATTGTTGTAGTTTAACTTACCACAATAAATGTAGGAGTTTACATGGGATGACGTGTAGGGTGTGGAAGACGAAGTTCAATCAAATGCAAAGTAATGTTAGGATATTATATGTTAAATTAGGATATTATATGTTAAATTAATGTTAGCAACATTACCAAATGCTAAGCTAGCTAGCTTCTGGTAATTAGGAGGTAAGTAGGTGTGTGCCAACCAACAGCAAGGCACACGTACTGTAGCTCTGCCCCTATTCCCATGTATGAAGTAACCAGCAAAAATATTTTTTTTAAAACAAATTTTTACCCAACAGATTATTTGCTGTTACTGTACATATAGTCATTAATACTTAAATTCCCAATCTTTCAATTAATTTATAATAATAATAATAATAATTATTATTATTATTATTATTATTATTATTATTATTATTATTATATCTTCAGTAACTTTATACTTTGACCAGGAACACAATAGATATAAAGACTATTATGATAACACTTGGCATGATGTAGGAATACACCCTGGGATGCCAGTTGATTGTAGGGCACATACACATACACAAACACACACACACATTTAGCCAATCCATCACCCTGGCTTGTTTTTGTGAGGCAGTGACGAAATGGAAACCTTGCAGACGACCCACTGAAAGACTCCACACAGACAGTAACCAGAGCACAGACGTGAACTGGGCATCCTGAAGTCGAAAGGATACAATCCCAGCCTCTGCCTAACCCGTGCCACCTGAAAGTATTTTACTAAGTTAATTTTATTTCTTTTGCATAGACAAGACATGGAAGAAGGCTGATACTGAGGGTGAAAAATTTAAAGGTGTGGAGAGTAGAGGGTTTTTAACCTTTTAACCCGAGCCATCAATAATGCAGGGGAAAAGATATGATGATACAGACACATGTACATACACACACTCATAATTTATTGGTCTGTTGTATCAGGAAACACACACGCTCTGTTTGTGAGTGCAACAGAATGTTATTATAATGGAGTATAAAACTTAGCTCAATGTTTGTTTGCAGATATGCTTGCAAAAAAATGAAATGTTGCATGTGTGTGTAACCTACACGGTTGTCAGACACAGATAGGCTGCCTGCCTGTGTGTGTGTGTGTGTGTGTGTGGGTGTGTGTGGGTGTGTGTGTGTGTGTGTGTGTGTGTGCGCGCGCGTGTGTGTGTGTGTGTGTGTGTGTGTGTTTGTCTGTGTGGTTGTCAGGTCACTATGTACAGTGTGTGCCACAAGGCTGGGTAATAAGGAGGAACCTGTCAGCTCACTTAATGCAGCTAATGTGCTATAGAGCCGGGGATATGGATCCAGCTTCTCTGTGTGCACACATAAGCACGCGTGCACGCGCACGCACAGGCACACACACACACTTCTCTCTCCTTCACTCTGTCACAACACTGTCACATTTTCCGTGCCTCCCTTACCTCACTCGTCATGCCTATTCATGCTCGTGCTGCCTCTTTTTTTTTTTTTTTCTCCCTTACTGCATAATTGCTAGCATATTATAAAACAATGAAATAATATGTTAGGTCAAGAAAAAATATATTAAGAACTTACGTATAGGAGAGCTACATTATATGCCCTAGTAATTATTTATACATAATAATAAAAGGAAAAAAAAAATCTAATGTTGAAAGAGTTGAATGTCACATGTGTATGGGCCAAAGCACACACCCATGGAGAGAGGAATGCATGTTAAAGAAGATTATATATATATATATATATAGCTTATTATAATAATGATAATAAAAAACATTATTATATTTCATATAATAATAATAATAATAATAATTATTATTATTATTATTCAATAATATTATAAATAATTTTATATATAATATTAATATAATATTATATAATAATAATTATTATTATTCAATAATTTGTTGAATTTCAATTCGATATATAAGAATTTAGGCATCTTGATTCTTAATTATGATTTTTTTTTTTAATCATACTGAAATGAAGACTATACTGGTAAGTATATACTGGCACACAATTTGTGGGCAGGTCTGTCAAAGCCTCATGCTGGTGAGATGTAGTGATTTGGATGGGGGGGAGGAGGCCTCTTATTATGTTGATTTATAGTAATGTTAATGCCTTTATTTCAGGGGACTCAGCTCAACTGCACCCCCTCTTTTACATACACTCATATGTTGTTTTATAAATAGATAGATAGATAGATAGATAGATAGATAGATAGATATTCATACACACATACACATGCATACATTCACATATATACATCACTACTGTCTGATCGTGTGTGTGTGTGTGTGTGTGTGTGTGTGTGTGTGGGAGGGGAAAAAGGGGAACACACATTAGCCATGCCACAGCAGATGTTACCAGACACATGGTGCATGGCTCATAAATTATGAAGCTCCCCTTTTTCTCAATTCCTCTACCAATTCTCTCTTCATTCTTTTCATCACATTTTCATATTGTCCTTCCTGCAACGTCTTCTTTTGTCTCCTGGTTCTTGGTACTCAAAGCACAGAAAGCACTACTGCACAAAGCTAGGTTTTTATTTTTTTTACATAATTCTATACTAAAACATATTTCCATTTGCAGTAGATGTGACGGGATAATGATTGCCACAGGAGATAGGACAGTCCTTAGTGAGTGACACTACCCCTAATCAACATTTTTATATGCTTCTCTCTCTCTCCTTCTCTCGAAAAATGACCTATTATGTGAAAAAGTGTGCATTTTGGAATGTCAATGTCAAACAGGAAGTTTCACCTGAATTATTTTTCGGGAGGAAAATGTGCGTTGTAATTACCAGATTACTAGATGTCACACACAGAAACCAAAATGTACAATTTGTACTTTGTAATCATATTTCATAACCATATTTTAGAATCATAGTTAGTTATCCTGTGTATCTATTATTTCAGTCTTAGATTAATAGTTATATAACTTAGGAATTCTAAAAATTATTGTGTGTATATTCCCTTTATCAGCATGTTGTATTTTTAAGGATTTTTGTTTTCTTTCAATAAATCTCTCTCTACACTCTCTTTTATGTTCTGCTCTCCTTTCGTCCCCTCCCCCGTTTCCCTCAGCTGTTTACTGATTATAGTGACATTGGGTAAATTGGGGCAGAGCACAGGGCATTGATGCAGAAGAGACAGTTGTGCAGGGAAGGTTTGGGTACAAAGTCTCTCTCTCTCACTCTCTCTCTCTCACTCCTTCCCTTTAACATCTGTATCCACAGTGATACTCATGTTTACCCCCCCCCCCCACCACCCCCCCCCCTCCCCCACACACTTTCTTTTGTTCTACTGTACTTCCTTATTAGTATATGGGCCAAGAAAACAATTTTTTTATACTTTTTTTTAAAAAAAAACCCTTAAAACCCAAGTGGCACAGATCTGCGCCAGGCACATCACAGCATAGGTCAATGATGATAAAAAATATATATAAATAAAAATTGTGCTTATGTGGAAGCCTTGCCGATGTGTTAATGGGGAGGCTTCAGATTTTTTATGTCAGGTTTATGGATATGTCAGGTAGATCGAAAGTTATCATTACTTTTATAAAGGGTAAATTTTACCACTAACAGAATATAGGAATCTTAAAAATAAGCATATTATTATTATTGTTCATTTTATATATATATATATATATAAAATTTAAAAAATATATTTATTTATTTATTTATTTATTTTGAGAAACAATCGAAAACGACAATACAAACCTGTGGTCATGTGTAACTATGCTATTTCTTTTCCTACGTGAAGGATTTTTAGTTTTTAGTTTTTGCTCAGTCAGGTTTGTATAGTCGGTTAAAATGAACTAAACTTCAGTTCCTCATGTTGCCTTGGTTGAGCTGAAGAAAAGGATATGTCACTCTATACTGCACAATCCTGAGCCCTATGATGTATATGTTTACAAATAATGTCTAAAATGCTTTGAGTTTTAAGGGCTAGACATCAAAACAACTTGCCTAATCACTTAGATCTCAGGTTCCTGTATATTTACCAAAAAAAAAAAAAAAAAAATTGAAGGATTTTGCAGTAGCTTTTATTTACTGAAAATAAACATATACTAATAATTCATGAAGTCAAGGATGGACAAATGTATAATCACATTTGGAATGAAAATATGATGAGATGTACTTTATCTGATGGTGATTTTAGATTTCAGAACACCGACAGCCCTCAGAGAGTAGTTTTTTGGCATACTTACTGTAGTGTGGGAGTAGACAAAGGCAGACTCTCCTTGGACAGAGTCTGTATTGATTGGTGTGGGAACAGACTGTGTGTGTGCATGTGTAATACATTCTATAGTAGGCTTGTAGACTGGCTTTCCTGTCAAACTCACCAACCAAGTCAATATCAATCACTATCTGCCAAGTTTAACGCTACCCAACACACACACACACACACACACACGCATGGACGCACGCATGCACACGCACACACACACACACACACACACACACACACACACACACACACACAGAGTTTTTGAGCTATTTACATTTAACTGACCTTTTCTGCTTTTCAAACCACAGACAATGTTAGCGATTTCAGTTTTTCTGTAGGACAAACTATTAAGTGTTCTCATCAGTAAGAATTGCTGCTGTAATAAATAATAATTTCCCTTTGTGACAACATCAAATATATATATATATATATGTCTTGGATTTTGTTGCAATTCTAAACAAATTTAGAAAATAATCTATTCCCACCACCCAGGATGCTGGATGTGAATAGATGACCTGTGTGATTATAGATTAACTGCAACATCTTAAATGCAAACACATATACTGTATAAGTTGAAAATTAATTTTAAGAAATCAGTTCTAAATTCAGTGCGACGATACATGAATTGCTACACAAAAGAACTGCGATAGTTAACCGAATCGATATTTTCCCTATCACTATTAGGTCATTTAAAGAGTCACTGTGTAAGAAAATTTTTCTATTCCTGATAATTAAACTTAGTGATATCAATTCTCTCTCTCTCTCTCTCTCCCCCAGTTTTGATTTCCAGCATGGCACACAAATTTAATCCGTTCCAGAGACGAGTTCTTAAGATGAAATTTTGTATTGTGAAACGTATTTTCCCAATAGAAAATAATGTAAATACAGATAATCCATTTCAGCCACCCAAAAATATTACCAGTTGCCAACACTATAATCATACTTATGCATATATAAAGAATTGAAACATTTAGAAAAGACATGTAAATAAAGTAAAATATAAAATAAATATACATTAAACCTCACTTAACCTTAATTTATGATTCCTCTTGGCTGCTTTAAAAACGAAACTGAAAGTGGCTCCCTTTTCTTCTTGCTACCGTGCTTGCTAACATTTTTGTCTTCACTAAATCACAAAAAAATAACAAAAACACAAAAAACATATATAAACTTGCTTCCACCGAATGAAACAAACATATGAAGTTGGCTTTCCACCGATTCAAATAAGTTTCAAACGGCTCCTGGACGCACATGCAACTTATCCCACGTTCGGTTTGACTCGGTTTGCCGAAAATGCTTCATATGCAGAGGAAATGTTTTTGCAAAATTTCGGTCTTATGGCGAAAAAGGAGGGCCGTTCGTATAGCGATGTACCACTGTAAATGCTTCACCTCGGCCAGAATCATTTTTACTACTTTCACATTACCATCCTTAAGTAAAGTGACTCTAACTGATTTTTACAATTATGTGACGATCAAATTCATTCATTTATTTATGTGTTAGTTTGTTTGTTCGGGCTGTTTAATTGCACAAATCTGGCATTTTTTTAGATCTGATTTGAGTCCTAGATTAGATCATATTTATCCGATATGAGCATGTCTGAATTCATATGAATTCGGTGCACATATAGGGCACCGACCTCATCAGTCAGCACCGACATTGCAGGAATTTCATAGCAGTGCAGACAACAGCTACTAAAACAGCTAAAGCAAGACTTGGCTTTCCTCATATAGCCAAGTAACTGCTTGCCGTTTGCTGCTTGACTTTTTCTCACTCTCTGAACATCCAAACCCTGCCTCATCTAAATCAGATGCCATCAATACAGAGTCTGAGGAGCCCAGGGAAAAATTTTCAGGTAGAGTCATCCCAGGCAGACACAGTCAGTATACAGTAGACACGAGTTTAAATCAGAGGGTTGCGTTATAAAAAAGGTTAAATTTTGGCACCTAAAAATTTTATTTAGCTGCTAAATATTTGGGTTTATTTGGAGCCCTAATTACAACATGTTTATCACGAGCACTCCATTTATGGGTATTGGATTAAATCCCTTTACAGCTTTTGAGTTTGTAACAATTCAATCTTTTGAGGGTCAGACAATAGCTTTATAAAGGGAAGAGGTTGCTCAATGGTTTAGGAATTGAGCTACTGATCAGAAGATCCCAGGTCCAGACCCTAGCACTACTGTTGGGCCCTTGAGCAAGACCCTTAACCCCCCAACACTTAGATGTATAATGCAATAAACAAGCTCTGGATAAGTGCATCTAGTAAATGCAATCTTTCTTTTATTTAACAGTTATACTTTTATTTTCCGCTACTTTACTCAAGCATAAGAATATTTCCATTTGAAACCCTGTGTTAATTTAGGCCATCACTTCTTGCACACTATTTATTCTCTCTCTCTCTGCAGTTCTGCTGGAATATCAAGCAACATGTTTTGTTCTGGACTAAGAGAATGATTACTTAAGGGTATATGCTTTATTCAATAACATAAAAGAGCTTCCTGGTATTGAGCTTTGCTGTTTCGGTCCAAGATAGCTGTGATAAGGGACTGACAGAAGAAAACAACACAGTTACACAAACATCTATATAATAGTAACACATATGCTGTATAAACACATAATAAGAGAGTGGATATGAAAGTGTGGCTATACTGTACGTTTTTCATTTAGTCTGTCTAATCTTTGTGCTATCCATATTTTTTTCTCGTCATTCTTGTCATTCCATTTGTTTGACATCTGCCCTCCTTCACTGACACACACCTCCATTACCACCACTGGCTTACACTTGTGCCCATTGAATATTTCGGACCAATCTATTTAATTTTCCTTTATGTGGAAAAATTTTAAATTTCTCATCCCACTTTGATAGTGTTGCTGTTTTTTGGTGTTGTTTTTTTTTTCTTTTACAGTTGTTCTGGAATAAAAATATTGGGGTGCCACGTTTGCATGCGGGAGGGGGGCAGGGATTGGCAGCTGGCATTTGACAGTGAAGCATGCTTTTTTAATGAGCACATTAGTCCTTCACAATACATCCCACCCTCATACAACTACTGGCAGAAAGAAAGAGAAAAAGAAGATGAGTAACAATAAGAAAAAGGAAACAAAGGGTCAAACGGTAAAGAAATACAAGAAAAGAAACTCAGGATTAGAGCGACAGGGAAGCACACACCCTTTCCAGGTCGCAACTTTGTACTTCAGGCTCAGAGAAAAAGCAGAGGGATTAGAGGGGTGCTATCTAGAGAGGTCTTGAGATGTGACAGATGTTCCTAAATGTGCACTGTTGTTCCCAAAACACTGATACGAGGACTGTGTTAATATCAGAGTGCAAAAGGCACCTTTTATTAGCTGTGTGGCCTCACTATTCTATATACTCACTCACCTCAGCAACCACTTTGATTCTTAAGGGAATTAGATTCATAAATGAGCAGATGGTGAGAGGGGGTGTGGGGCTATTGCTAGGAGGGGATGTCCTTTTGTTTGTCACGTGCTAATTCCTAAAAGAAATATGATCCGTTTAAGATTATTTAGATACAGAATATCTGTAAGTTTTATTTTACATAAAATTGTTCCAAAAAAAAAGTTAAATAAAATAGTGGGTGGTTGATTTTTGTGCATGGTACGTCTAAAATAATATGAAACTGCATATATGATGTACTGTAGGAGTACACTGCCCGGGCCAAAAAGTCACCATTTGGATTTAAATAAGGAAATACCCAAATCATGTTTCAGCTAGAAACTATTCTTTGAACCCCAACTCGTGCAGTGATTTACAGCCATGTTTAATTGTTAATTAAGAGCATTTCAACATGCATGAGATGAGAACGCATAAGATCGGTGCTAAACAGCTGTTTGTCCATGAGAAAAAGACTTGTAACTCAGACTTACTTAACAAAACTTCAGTTTGCTAGGGAGCGTAAAAAGTCTGGACTTTGGGTTAATGGCAAAAGGTCATGTGGTCTGATGAGTCCAGACTGATCCTTTTCTTCAAAAGCAATTGGTGCACCAAGGTAGGAAGGATACACATGAAGCGATACAAGTTTGCATCATGCATAGTGGCCACTGATCAAGCCTCTGGAGGGAATGTGATATGGTCTTGGGTCACTTCAGTCGTCCAGGTCTAGACTCAACAACATGATGTGGCGATAAAATGAAACTCTTTGATGACCTGAATGTATTGAATGACCAGTTTATCACGTATATGTTTTTTTTTCTTTCCTGTTGGTACAGAAATGTTCCAGGATGACAATGCCAAAATTCATCAGGCTCAAATTGTGAACGAGGGGTTCTGGGAGCATAAGGAACCATTTCCCCACCATCAATTGGCCATTTATTGGGGTCCCCATTGAATTCTTTTAAGATGTGATGGCTTCTCCTGTGGTCCGACTCCTATTTTAATCAATACAGGGTATTAACAATATTCACTACATTTATTTTATTTTATAATTTTTTTTACCATTCTATGTACACTGCAATGTGTCCTAGAAAATCTGCAGTTTCCAACCTAGACTGTCTGCCGTTCTTGCCCAGGTCAAAGTAACTGAGATCACTTTTCCCCCCTATTTTTCAACATCAGATGTTTGCTCTGAACATAAACTGAAACTTTTGACTTGTGTACATGATTTCATGCATTTTATGCATTGTGTCTTATACAACTATCCACCCACCCATTGTTTGTGTCACTTTTCCATTGTTAGCTTACCATATTCTCTCTGAATTATTCATGTTTCCCTTCTCAATCCCAGCCAATCAGATCCTTGAAACTATCTATTAAACAATATTCAAATGATTCTTTTTAGTGCACACACACTTGCGCCTTTCTTCTGTCTGTGCGCATGCCACTGCAGTGCCCCCTAACTGGTGTCATGTGAGCTCAGAGGCCCTAGCAACAGTGAGTACGCAGGAAAAAGGGAACTCAATTGGGGAGGGGGTTAGTGGCATGCTGGGCGGTTGAGGCAGAACATTAATAAGTAATGGGCCAAACAGTTTGAAATGCCAACCTCGTTAACATGACCACAGAATTTTCATTTGCATGGGAGCCAAAATTCTCCACGGGGCCAGTGGGACAGGGGTTTGAGCTTGAGGACCCCTCTTCCACACACTCACTACTTTTTTCAACTTCAGTTCTCTGCCTGTTCCCATTTTTAGTACACTAATCTACATGGACCTTGTCAGTACCTAAACTTAATTCTGCACTACTCGTGTCCCTTGAAGAACTCAATGCTGCACTGCTACTGAGGCTTTTTTCATTTCTTTAACTTGCATAACACACACTACACTATTTAATTAATTTCTTTTTTATTTTTCTTATATTTTCATGTCTTTATCTATGTTATTTTAACCTCATTTATTTTATGCTATTCTGGATATATAGCATTGTCAGCATTCGTTGCGTAGGTCATTTCCCACGTGCTATATCTCTTGGGTGTGTTTGCTCCACATGGTTTTAGCCATCACCTACCTGCTTATTTTGACTTTCATTTCATTGGGTATGTTTGAATTTTAAGGTCAATGAAGCATCTACTTACCCACCTACCTTGTCACCCATCTATCTATCTATCTATCTATCTATCTATCTACAGTATCTACTGTATCTATCAGTGGTTGCTGGCGGTTTTAAAATTAAGTGAGGAAGGTAAAGGAAGTTAACTATATAAAAGCCTTTCTGTATCATATAGTGATAGAAAATTAGCTTGTTTTCCCGCGGCACCTCGGCATCTGCCCCACCTCGCAAATTTTTCGCCTTAAGAACTGACATTTTGAAAGCAATTTGTCTTGGCATACAAAGCTTTTTTTCGGCATATGAGCAAGCAGACCCAGACTGAATGCCGGCTAAGTTGCACGTTTGCCCGTGAGCCATTCAAAACTTGTTTGGAAAGCCAAGCAAAGCAAGTTTACATATTTTCAGGATTATTATTTACATTTTGTGCAAGATTTAGTGAAGAAATACTGTAGCACCATGGGTTCCAAGAATGTTATCAAGGACGTTAGTAAGAATAAAACCGAGCCACTTTTAGTTTGGTTTTTAAAGCGGTCGGTGCCAATCATAAATTAAGGTTAAGTGAGGTTTAATGTCTAATATAATAAAATGTAATCTTTTTGGGTGGCTGGAACGGATTATCTGCATTTACACTACTTCCTATTGGAAAATGCGTTTCGCAATATGAAGAACTCGCCTCCGGGACGGATGCTCAGGTACCACTGTATGTTGCAGCACAGTTAAACCAAGTCAGTGAACTGACTATGACTCTATTACTATAAAGTGCGGGTGAGCTGAGTTTCTGAGAGTGTTGTTTCAGCTGGCTGATTTGTGGATGATGTACTATAACATTAACAATGATATCTGTTTCCTGTTTAGCTTTATTAACTATTAATATCTTGTTTAGTTTTTTAATCCCTGCATGATAGTAGTCTTCCTGGTGGAATGATCATAGCAATGTACAAATCATGCTGGCATGTGCGTACACATTGCCCTCCTCAGAAATCACTGATTGGGCTTTGACCAGCACAGTCTGCTATGCTGATTGGTTTATTTACTGTTAAAACCCAGAATCTCTGGCTAGATCCAGCCCAGAAGAGGTCTCCCTCTCTTACTGCCATTCACCCCTACTGTATGTAAAAGTAAGGGCTGATAAGTCATTTTGGGGTTTGTAAAGGACATCAATGGGTGCTTGGGGAGGTTGATGAAGTGCTGACCTCTGTACAGTATAATGAGAATAAATCCAGTTGACACCCAGCTCGTTCCAGCTGGCACCCAACCCTTTCTCCTCCCCTTTCTTCAAGTCATTGCTCTTTTGTGTTTATATGTTTATAATTATATAGATTATTGATAAGCTTTATCATATATACTCATAGACAAAAGAAACATAGCATATATTTTTTTCCTAATAAATTAATTTCTTTATAATTTTTTAACAATGAAATAACAATGTCCAATTTTATACAAAAATCTGACTCGTGGTAACCTGTCCAGCAAGTCCAGCTGCAGCCAAACTCCATTAAATAGTTCAATGAAATATCGTATGTAACCCTGCAACACCAGCAGTAGTAATTCCGGCATTTTCTGTATGGTTTCTCGAATGAATGTCTCAAATTATGGCGTCTGTCTTGTCTTGTCGTTGTCACTCTTGGACGTCCAGACCTAGGGCGATCAGCAGTCGAACCAGTTGTTTGGAATGGGTTCCATAGCCTGGAAATGTTATTCCTGGCAACTCCAAACTGTCTGGTGATGTCTGTTTGCGTTGCCAGTTGAAGCACTCTGATATCTCCTAGCATTGTCTGAAAAGGTGTGAAGACAGAATGCTCAATCAGAATGTTTTTCTTTTTTGATATCAAGACAGCTGGACATAAGAACCCTTATGGACCATGACTATATTTTTACCTTTTTTTTTTTTTTGGAGTAAACCATGATGAGTCGCGCTGTCGTGTGTTTGCATTGAGGATTTCGCATCATGGTTTTTTCTGTCTTTCACATACAGTACTCTTCCTATCGCGTTGAGTGGCTCTGTTGAGTAATGCGTACTGTATAGCCACGCCCACTGCAAGGGAAACGCGTTGAATGAGTAAAAAAAAAAAAAAAAAAACTCTAGATGCTTTGACATAATCTGGCATGTAATTGCTCATAACTTGTCTTCTACTCAACATTTTAATTGAATTTATAGTGCAGGTTTAACTTCAGGCAAATACCTAAGTAATGCCAAAGTTTTATTAAATTCTGTCCAGCAAGTTTTGCGTGATGCTGTGACAAAATCTGGCTGGACAGACCGACAGACATACAGACAGAATTACAGACAGATTTTTTTCATTTCTGACATTGGTTTCGGGTCCTCCAAAGTATTTAATATAAAGATATAATTGAAAGATAGAGTTCTGACCAATGTACAGACAAAACCTTTCTTTTATTTATATAGATTTTTTTATAGTGCAACATTTCTTCTGTCCATGAGTGTATTTCTGTTAATTCTGCTTGTCTATATTTCTTCAGATCCTCCCCAGGCTGGACTACACTGATCCTAGGTGGTTCCAACTGTAATTGTATGTAATGTGTACCATCTGATTTTTAGTTCCTTTTTTTGATTTAAAAATGCCACATTTATCTTACCCAGTGGGTATTTATAACACTCCTAGCAGACATACAGTATAGAGGAAACAAGAGCGATTTTCACACTACTCACGCTACAGGTTAATACTGTACATGCTTAGCCAAGAACAAAGAATATAGAAGAAATAAAATGTGAATTATGTATCCCTGTAGCATCTTTCTGTAAAAATTTACCTACTGGTGTCTATCTTTCACATATCTCTTATTTTCGTGTAGCTAGATTTCTCTGTAGTGCTCTGTAGCACCATCTCTCTCTCTCTCTCTCTCTCTCTCTCTCTCTCTTCCCCCGTGCCCACCCTTTGCTCTCTCACACTGGTTGAAGTGTTGTGACAGTGTTGCGCTACTGTTGTCGAGACTTAACATCGCCAAGTGCACATTATCCTGTAAGACTTAATATGCAGGTTGGAATGTGAGGGCCGAATCTCAAATTACAGTTTGCCAGGCTCAGCTCTCAGCATGACAACAATACCCATGTGCACACACATGCACACACACGGGCGTATATTATACGCTGCCTGGTGAAAAGAAAAAAAAGAAAGGAAGCTTTTTCAGAAGGGTTAAAATATTGATTTTAATCAGTCAAAGGATATATTAGAATTGCTTTAATTGTAATTTGGGTTAAAAACTGTCCAATGCATTAATAAGATATGGAAGAATGTGAAATTTGCATAAGGAATGTGGCTTAAAAAAACATGAATGGCCATGCTTGGAGATTACTTAAATGCTTGGTGAAGTCACATGGTTAAAAAATCGACAATCTAAGTTGTGTTTAACAGTGAAAGTAAAATCATTTCCATACTCGCAATGCAAAAAGAGAACTCTCAGGATTTGGAATAAACAGTACATGTGCATCCATAAGAAACCCATTTCATAGTGGGACTAATCAGGAAAAAGGCTTCAATTTGCAAGGGAGCATAAAGATTGGACTTTTTAGCGATGGAAAAAGGTCATGATGTCTGATGTGTCCAGGTTGATCGTATTCCAGAGCGATGGGTGCATCAGGGTAAGAAGGTAAGCATATGAAGTGATGCCCCCCATCATGCATAGTGGCCAGTGTACAAGCCTCTGGAGGCAGGGTTATGATCTGGGGTTGCATCCGTCGATCACGTCTAGGCTCAGCAGCGTTACGTGGCAGTAAAATGAAGTCAGCTGATGACCTGAATGTACTGAATGACCAGGTTATCACATCAATGGATGTTTTTTTTCCCCCTTATGGCACAGGCATTATCCATAATTCAAAATTGTGAAAGAGCGATTGTGGGAGTATGTGGCATCATTATCACACATGAAATGATACACTGTTGGCCCAAAATTTGTTTCTATGCAAACAACTTACTAAATAATGCAATGTAATGTTTACGTAAGTCTAGATGTTGTACAATTATAAGGTTATCCCTCAGTGCAGTGCACTAGTTTGTTCCATTTTAATCAGCTTAAAACTTTTTAAACATTTTTGCATTGACCATCCCTATATGGCTATAAATTCTCATTGAGTATAACTTTATACTTTATAAGGATAGTCTTGTTTGATAGATGATACCAGGCCAGAGGTTCAAGCCCCAACACTGCCAAACTGCCACTAAGTCATAGATTCTGCTCCAAGGATGCCATGTCATGGTTAACCTTGCTTCCTGACATGCAGCTGGCGTGCAGTATGTGCAAAAGGAATTTCAAAATGATGTGATATTTTACTATAACCAAAATTATTGTGGACTTTAAGGAGTAACTACTCAGACTTAGTCCATCAGGCTTCAATCATTAATGTATTCTACAACATATTAAATTCCATCCATCCATCCATCCATCCATCCATCCATCTTGGAACCTCTGTCGTCCAACTAGGGATTGGAGAGGTCAATGGTGCCCCTT
>JAQQZS010000003.1:23034125-23044869 GCA_030068045.1 Platyallabes tihoni | reverse complement strand
GGTCAATGGTGACCATTATATTCACCCCCCCCCCCCCTTTTTTTTTTTACAACCGCGGTAAGACCTCTGGTCTACATTCAAACACTACAGGCAATTTGGGAACGCCAATTATCCTAATCTGCATGTCTGCACACACACAGACCTGAGGTTGGTATAGAACACATACCCTGCAAGACCAACAATGCTAACTACTGGACTGGCAATATACAATTACAAGCAATAATAATAAAAAAAAACTTTTTAAAACTCAGATGATAAACAACAAATTTCCTCAAATGCTTTGCGTAAAGTCTACTTGTCAGGCGTTATAGTGTGTGTGTGTGTGTGTGTGTGTGTGTGTGTGTGTAGAAGTACCTGCTTTATCCTCTTCATGCTTTGTTGGTTTGTTAAACTTGCTTAGGATGTTAAAGGAGATTCACTAAGCTCACTGATCGCAGTCCTGAAGGTACCACAAACCTATAATCTCTATATATCCATATTTCCTCTAAGAAATTTTAAATAATAGAATATCTCTGTTGTTAGAAATAATTAGACAGACATCCTACAGTATGCACTCTCTCTAATCAAAGCTACAGCCCAGATGTTGACAGTGATAAATCCGTGTCTGGGAGGGTGTGTGTGGGTTTATATGCACATCACTGTTATAGCAGTTTATATATAGAAAGGTGGTAAAAATTCAGTAAAAAAAAATTTTAACGTTCACAGTGAAACCAAGGTGTTTTGGACGGTGTTCCTTTGTCAGCTGAGCAACTGGAGTGCTTGTGAGGCTGTAGTGAGTAAGTAGATAAAAGGTCTAGAGTTGATTTCAAGTGTGACATTTGCATTTAGAGTTGCATTTGCATTTGGAGCTGCATTTGGAGCTGCATTTAGAGTTGATTTCAAGTGTGGCATTTGCATTTGGAATGTTGCTGTTAATTCTCAATATAAAGTCCAAAGAGCTGTCACTGCAAGTAAAGCAATCATACATCTTATAGCACAGACATGGCAAAAGTTTAGCTCCTGAGTTGTTCAATTATTTGGTACATTCTTACAAGGAATGTCTGATTATCTCAGGATCAGCTAAGGTATGGAAAACTATGGCAAATTAAGTAAGTAGGAATATCTGTATCAAAGTCATGACCATGTAAACCAGTGGTAAAGCCTTAGACGCAGTTTGACCTGGTTTGAGTTTGTCAAAAACATAAAAATCAGCTTTCCATGAGTGCCCCCGCGACCCTGAATAGAGGATAAAGCGGTATAGAAGATGAATGAATGAATGAATTTCCATGAGTGCTGATATAGAGGACAACAGCAATGAGATGTACAGTATATCTATATGTATCACTTCCCAGGTGTTCTAATCATGGGCGTCATGCTGGTCCAGCAAGAGGAGGCATGTGCTCCTTCAAATTTTTCAGATTAGATGGCTATAGAAACAGTTAAATTCTATTTTCGCAGTAGGTGGTTTAATTAGCCTTACTAATAAAATTTTAAAGCCATACATGCTTCTCCACACAGGGCATTGGTATCTCAGTGGTGGGTTTCTCGCCTGCCATGTGAAAAGCCCGGGTTTAATTCCCAGCCAATTAGTGGTGGGTCGTTCATGAACGATTAATTCTTTTTGAACGAGTCTTTAACGTGACTCAGAAGAACGAGTCGTCTCAGAGAGAGATTAGTTCATTTTCTTTTGGCCGCACATGCGCAAAGCATCGCAAAACCTCCGTAGGTTATGGACAGGAAACAGAAATGAGGAGTTACCATTGAGTCTTTGGTTTCGAATCGTTCGTTCTTTTATCACGTGACTCCCATATATGCTATACAGTGCATTACACAGGAAACAGAATTGACCGGTTCTTCTTAGGAGTCTTCTGGTCCAAATAACTGACTCTCTCATAGATGCTAACTGTGTAAAAGAACGAACGATTCGGACCAGAAGACTCATGAGAGGTGAACTGCTCATACTTTTTTATCAGAATATGTTGTTAGCTGCATTGTTAAATTTTCATTACTGAAACTATAGCCAAAATGTGTGTATGTAGACGTGTTGGGGGTCTGTTTATTGAAAGTGTAACATTTTATTTTATTTCTGATCAAATAAAGTAAATGACTCAAAAAAAAAAGATTTGTTTATTTTGATGAACAAGATTCAAAGAACCGAGTCACGAAAATTATCCAAATTTCCCATCACTACAGCCAATGCCCAAACCCCAGCCACTGGGCAGGCCCGGTCCCAAGCCTGGATAAAACAGGAGGGGTTATGTCAGGAAGGGTATTCCGCGTAAGGTCTAAGCCAAGCAGATTATATGGTCCTCTGTGGCAACCCCTTGATGGGAGCAGCCGAAAGACTAACATCAGGCTTCTCCACACAGACACACCTCTCTGTTCAGGGTATTTGGTTCATTCCAACTGGAGAGCACTATATAGTTTCGGCTAGTACAATGCTCACCAGTGAGGCTGTAGGACCCAAACAGAAATACACTATTATGAGCTAATACATGACTGTGGTCGTGTTACCTGCAGTGTGAGCTATAAATAACCAATCTCAGCTCACGCATGCCTTTAATAAATCTGGAAATTATTTATAGTTTCAGCATAAGTGTTAGCTTGTGGTCCTTTATTAAGGTATCATTAAGGTATTTTACTCATCAAAATTGTCAAAAAGTATAGGTGACAATACCATGCTGTTGTATAAAAGCAATGTCACACTCGACGTCGTGCTGTTGTGCAGAATATCAGCACAGATCTGATATCTTCACTTGTGCCAGAGGGTGCCATCATGCCTGCAACTGCATGACAGCCTTCCTGATATTCAGTACAACAGCACTCCCTCTAGGGTGAAATTTCTTAAGTCTACATTAAACAGACACACTGGATACATATGAAATAGAATCTTTGCCAACCTACAGTACATACTGTATACATAGTTCTGGTAAACTCCCCGATGTAAAATTAAAATAACCATAAAATACAGAAAGCTTTAACACAAACGTTCTCTACCAAGAATAACTGCATGCACATTTTAAGTGATGTGGTGTTTTTGTAGTCTCTGTGGATAAGTGTCTCTATGAGCTCTATGAGCTGGATATATATACAGTATACCGTATGTGTGGATTTATCTTTTCTGTCTCTGTGTGCAGGTAACAGGTTTTTCCTGACATCATATGGAGCCCTGTACATATCAGACGTGCAGAAAGAAGATGCGCTTTCTACTTACCGCTGCATTACCAAACACAAATACAGTGGAGAGACCCGACAGAGCAACGGTGCTCGCCTCTCTGTAATGGGTGCGTATGCTGCAATTAATTTCTTTTATGATTAAGATAATAACACTTCAATTAAGATATAAAAAAAAAAAAATTAATAAGAATGTCATTCACTACAATGTGTGCAATCCTACTTGTGTTTCACTGCTTTTCAGAATTAATAACATGAATTGTTTAAGTATAGGCAATGACTTTATTTATAGCTCAAAAACTAATCCGCATGTCTTTGGGAGGAAACTAGAGTACCCAAAAAGAAACCCACCAAGCACGGGGAGAACATACTGTACAGACTCCATGCACACCCACCCTGAGGCAGGAATCGAATCTGGACCCTAGAGGTGCAAGGCGACAGTGCTAACCACTTAGCCACTGTGCCGCCCCACACTATTCCTATTATTCCTAATATACTGTATGTGGGTCGGTCATTTCATTTGATTCAAAACTATGGAAAATATGATAAATTTTCTTTCATAGATGTATACATTATTATAATATTTATTCATCAAAATAAAAACACAGTGTACAAGTTACATCACAATTTTATTTACATTTACCATAAGTAACACATCACAAAAAGTCACCGGTCACCGGCAAAGATGCCAAAGGCGTTCTCCACAACACGTCTCACCTGCAAACCCTGTAGTTGGTCACAAGCTCTTCATCTGTAAATCCATGTCTACTGTAGGGTTTCAGCAAATAAGTCCTCAAGACATCATTACCGAGGATTAAATAAGGCATGGGCTTGTCATCACTGGTCATGGGTTCTTATACCATCCTCTATGCAATCCTTAGATAAATAATTGGGCATCTGACATGCAGTATGTATAGGTATAGGTCACAGTCGATCCATTAACAGGAGGTCGTTATCGGAACGTTAATGATAACACCCCAGTAATGGTCATAATAGTATTATTGTTGTAATTTGGCTTCATGTCGTAGCGACGGTACGATTTCGTTGTCAGTTCTTTAGGACTTGGAATAACATCTTTAAATCCTATTGAAACGATATGATGTCTCTAACGTTATTGCTTCGTGTCAAAATTCATTATAGAGCTGTTTTCATGTCCGTCTTAATGGTTTGATGTGGCATCCCCATGCTTAAAAAAATTTACCTAATTGGTACCGATCGCAACGACTTCTGAGCCGATTTGAAATCGTCAGGAGAGGTCAGGAGCAAATTCGGCAAAGTGGCATGTGGGTATAAAAATTTAGTTTTATGTTCAATTAGAGAATCAGTTACAGTTCTCTGTGATGGATTGACACCCTGTCCAAGGTGTATCCTGCCTCGTACCCTAAGTCTCCTGGGATAGGCTCCAGGCCCCCCGCGAACCTGAATACAGGATAAAGCGGTATAGAAGATGAGTGAGTGAGTGAGTGAGTGAGTTACAGTTCTACTGAGACCACAATGCCTAATACTTTTGCACAGTAAATGTTAGTTAACCAAAAATAAAAATTGGCTCAGAGCTATTTCAAATGTATTTTGTTAAAGAAGGAAACTTCATAAGATTGTATGATCCACATGCTCAGCCAGTTATCTTCACCCAATTCCCTTAAGCTGTTCAGGAATCAGCTGTTTGATGAAATTGATATAAACTCTAACCGAGATCAGCGGGGGAGGGACACAAGCTTATGTATGTCTGTTACTTAGTGTGTTTTGTGTCTACTCTAGATCCTACTGAGTCCACACCCTCTGTGATGGACAGCTTCCAGTCAGGTGAAGTGCAGGTGGGTCGCAGTGTAGAGCTGCCATGCATTGCCTCAGGCTTCCCCAATCCCACTATCCGCTGGCTGAAGGATGGCAGACCGCTTCCGGCTGACTCCCGCTGGACCAGGCGTCTCACAGGCCTTACCATCAGTGACCTACGCATGGAGGATTCAGGCAACTACATTTGTGAGGTCACCAACAGCTTTGGCTCCAAGGAGGTCACAGGTTACCTCAATGTAATAGGTGAGGAGATATACATTGGGAAAGTGGGAGAATTAATATCAGCTCTAACAAAAATCAGAGGGAAAAACTGTAATTATTGTTGAATATTACTTACAGTATTCTACCAGTAGTGTCCAGGCTTTGCATCATTCAAATGTGCCATAGTGTTGCTATGGAAAAAGATCCATTGCATGTACAGCAAATCTCACATTTAACATGTTTGATGAAATTTCAGTTTTAAAGCAGGATGATTCGTAAATCGTGAATAACTTTAGCCGTTATATGACCAAAAGTTCATGGACACCTGAATACCAGATAAACATTTGTTTAGTGAACGTGTCGTGCACTAATACAGGCTATATGTTTAAGTTACACCTGAAACTAATTTACATTTTGTTTTAATGCACATACCCTTGTGTGTATACAGTCCCATAAAAAAGTATTTGCCCCTTCCTGATTTTTTTTGTTGTTGCATAGTTTTCATATTTAAATGATTGAGATCATCAAACACATTTTAAAATTACGCAAATAAACCAAAGTAAACACAAAATGCACTTTTTAAAATATGATTTCATTTATTAAGGGGGAAAAAAGTGTCAAAAACTACCTGGCTCCATATGGGGAAAGGTAATTGTCCCAACCATGCTAAATCTTTATTTTTGGGAAAGCTTTTCAATTTTACTTGCCATACCAAGGCCTAATTACTGCCAGACCTTTTGAATCAAGAAATCACTTAAATAGAACCTGTCTGACAAAGTCAAGAATGCGAAAAGATCTAAAAAAAAAAAAAAAAAAACCAACATGATCCAAAGAAATTCAAGAACCTGCTTGGCCCTGATGAGAAAAAAAAAGATTGACATGTATCAGTCTGGAAAGGGTTACCAAGCAATTTCTAAGGCATTGGGACTCCAGCGAACCACGATGAGAGCCATTATCCACAAATGGAGGAAACTTGGAACAGTGGTGAACCTTCCCAGGCGTGGCCTTCCTACCAAAATTACTCGAAGAGCACAAGAATAATTCATCCAGGAACTCATAGAAGAACCCAGAACAACATCTAAAGAACTGCAGGCCTCTCTTGCGTCAGTTAAGGTCAGTGTTCAGTGGTCATGGAATCCATGGGAGAGGTCTAAGGTGAGCAAACTGCTGAGCAAAAAGAACACAAAGGCTTGTCTCACATTGGCCAAAAAACATCTTGATTGTCCCCAAAATACTTTGTGGGCTCATGAGACAAAAGTTAAACTTTTTGGATGGTGTCTGGAAGTTGATTCATGTCAACTGGACTTCTTCTTAGTTTAGTAGAAAGTTTTCACTACTGCAGGTTTAGCTTCTTCAGTCTATGGTCACATAATCTTTTTGGAAGGTGTGCGTCCCATTTCATCTGGCATAAAACTAACACAGCGTTTCAAAAACATCTTCATGACCTGGACAACTTGCCATGATTGATGGAACCATGAATTCTGTGCTCTACCAGAAAAAATTAAAAAAAGAATGTCCGGCCATCAGTTTGCGCCACAAGCTCGAGCACGCTTGGTCACAAACACGCAATTGTGCGAAAACCACCAGCAAGTCCAAGTCTGAATGGCTCAAAAAATTATAAATTAGGATTTTGGAGTGGCCTAGTCAAAGTCTGGACTTAAATTAAATTGAGATTCTTAAACAGACCATTCAGGCTAAAAAATGTCCTGTGTGGCAGAATTAAAACAATTCTGCTAAGAAGAGTGGGCCAAAATTCTTCCACAGTAATGTGAAAGACAGGGCCAGGCAGGTTGGGACAGCCTTTTCTTCTTAATAAATGAAATCATTATTTAAAAACTGCATTTACTTGTGTTATCTTTGTGTATGATTATTGTGATAAATGTATATAAAATATATTTTAATTTGCCATGTTCCAAGGCCCATCAATTTCTGTAAGTGATCATGATTGACTATAGCTGGGTCCTCTTTGGTGGAACCCATTGACCAGCACATACAGTAGTACAAAGGGAAAGTCCAAGGACTGAGGAAGAGGATGGTATACAGTATACAGTATGTATACAAGTTAGAGAGGTCTCTTGGAGCCATTTCTAACAACTGCAGATCCTAAGGATCAGTTCAAACTAAAGTTACGCAGAGGATGCCAGTGGAACTGGTGTATCATACAAAGTAGATGGAATAAAGAAGGGGGAGTTCTTCTCTACCTTAGAGATCTTCAGGATAACCTCAAATCATCAGCTAGCCCCTGAAACCTGGACAGTATTGAGTATTTCAACAGGGTAATGACCCCAAAATCAGATCAAAGCTGGTTGTGAAATTGTTCAAATTAGGCTTTTTGGAGCCTTAACCCTTTTAAAACAATCATGGACAATGTGGTATAGTGGGGTCTGTCCCAGACAACCAACAAATTTAATGGAACTCTAGAAGTCCAAGAAGTCTGTATATCAGGCATAACAATAAACCCATCAACATTCAAATCACCTATGTTTTAGATTCCACTTGTGGCATTAGGGCAGTTCTTGTCCCTCAGGACATGGCTCCTCAAGACCTCCGGATAACAAATTCAATTAAAAGTAGCCGAAAATGTAGACAGTCTGATCTAAAATCATGGATAGAGAGAAAAACTGAGACTGAGATACTAATATGAGTGGAAAAAGTCAGGTAGATTAAATTGTATCTGGAAACTTTGGAACATCTAAAACAGACCAGGGCAGGCGCACGTCTAAATTGGAAGAAAATAAGGCAAGAGAGAGAGAGAGAGAGAGAGAGAGAGAGATGTAGACAAAATGGCACTGGCAGTCTAGACTTTCTGTCACTTTTCTTCTGTCCATAAGAAAGAAAAGGTACAAGGGGGAAGGAATGTTGTGCTATATACTGTAGTGTGTGTGTGTGTGTGTGTGTGTGTGTGTGTGTGTGTGTGTGTGTGAGAAGTGAAAAGGACCATTTCAGTTTGTTATAAAAAACATGGTAAAGGAGGTTGAGGGAGGGAAGAGACAATAGTGTAGAGCAGGAAGTGTGGTGGACTTCTGGACCTTTAGCCAGTGGGCAGATCATTCCAGTGCGCACACACACACTCTGACAAGGCGAGCAGTGAGGATGACACAAACACCCGCACATTCACACACTAAGCCCCCAGCACATAACACCAGCTGCCTTATTGCTCACTGACATTTTCTTTTTCTTTCCCTCTTCTCACGTGACTCTGTCCCCCTCCTTCTGTCTATACGTTTCTGTTTTTTTTCTGTACTGTAACCTGGATTCTGTAGAATCAGATGTAAAGTGTTAGTGACACGGTCAAATAGCCTGAGAATTCAAAATATTGTTCATTTGAATATCCCTAATACTATTCTTCTACTTTTACTTTTATCAACAAATACTAATACTTATTTTATACAGCAATTTGCACATTATTACATTTGGTAAAACCAAGTTATCAAAGTGGATCGTATAAAATGCAGTATTTAGTAACCAGTGTTGGGTGTAACGCATTAGAGTACTTGGATTACTTTTTTGATGTGACGAGTAATCTAACACGTTATGTCCACCATTTAAGTACTCAGTTATTTAGTTACTTTTTCAAAAATGTAATCCATTATTCCGACAATTTATGCAATCCGTGAGCCAGGCAGCAGTCATTCTCAATCCATTATTGTGTGTGTGTGTGTGAAAGTCGTCCTCCAAGCGCCGCCCCTGATAACCCGCCCCCCTCTGCTATTCCTGCTGTTATACCCCCATCTCACCTATGCGGTTTGACTATGCGAGGACCGACGCACGGAAATAATCACAGCACCAAAACTCGCGGTGAATCATGATGAACCGTACTTACGGCCACCGCACCAAACCGCGTAGGTGAGATAGGGGTATTAGTAGTTAACAGATTATGGGCCAAACTTCTCTGAATGATGATGGTAGAATAATTATAACGGTCTTGACTAAAAACAACATGCATGAGGAATCACAAAGGAGTTTTCATTTTCTGCAATGGAAAAGTACTCGAACTAGTTACTTTTACCAGAAGTTAATGCTGTAATGTAACTGATTACTTTTTAATGACAGTCATTTTGTAATGTAATTAGTTACTTTAGTAACGCCCCCCAACACTGTTAGTAACTAAACTGAAACTGCTGTAGGAGGAAATGGCTTTTGCTGAAAGTTGACTGTAATTGATCGAAATTTTTATTGTACTATTTAAAACAAACAAGTACTTATTTACCATTGGGCAAGAGGTAGAACCAGTTGTTGAACATCTGTTTATAAATATCTTTACTACCATTTTTTTGTCCTCCACTCTCCTCTCTCCCTAGAGCCACTAAGGGTCACTGTCTCCCCTAAAAACTTGAAGACAGGTATCAGCAGTACGGTGATCCTGTCCTGCGCTGTTCAAGGTTCCCCTCATTTCACAGTGTCCTGGTTCCGGAATACAGAGCCTGTAAATCCTGACCAGCACTTCTCCATTCAGGGCACCAACAATGAGACACTCTTCATCACTGCTGCCCAGAAAAGACACTCGGGTGCTTACCAGTGCTTTGCTACCCGCAAGGGTCAAACCGCCCAGGACTTCTCCATTATATTGCTGGAAGGTGAGTTGTCATGGGGTACAGAATGAAATGAGTTCTTTGTATCGCTTTTGGTGATAATACATTTCTATTTAACCGACACCACCACTTTGTTCTTTCTTTGTTGTGTTTCCTATATCTTCCCTCCCTCGAATCTGCAGATGGCACCCCAAGGATCGTCTCGTCCTTCAGCGAACGTGTGGTGGCACCAGGTGAACCCTTCTCCCTAATGTGTGCAGCCAAAGGCGCCCCTCCACCCACCATAACTTGGACCCTGGATGATGAGCCAATTGCTCGGGACTCGGCGCACCGGGCCAGTCAGTACACGCTCTCGGATGGCTCCACTGTATCACACGTTAACGTCAGCAACCCGCAGATCCGCGACGGGGGCGTGTACCGCTGCGCTGCACGCAACTCGGCCGGTAGCGCCGAGTACCAAGCGCGCATAAACGTAAGAGGTGCCTGTCTACTTTTCAATCTCAGCTGTTAGAGGGTGGCTTAAACCCATAACCTTCTTTTACCATCACTTCACCACTCACCCACCCACTCCTCATTTTCCTGTCCAAATCTCTTGAGTTTGATTAATACATTCCACTTCCTGATGTTTGTGGATGGTGTACGTCTACTTCAACCAACTAGCCAACTTTTTAGCTGTTTGTCATTCTTTCTGTCAAATGTCATACATAGATCTTTTTATTTCGATAATATTCCCACTTAAACACACATCTCACAACTGTCTCTCCATCTCTTGCAAGAAATATGATGTGGTTTAGCAATTATTGGAAATATAATGAGCTAGCATACAGAGAAGCTTTTTTGGCCAGGCAAGGATGGGTGTTAGGCCACATCAGAGGAGAGGAGAAGCGAGGGAAGTCACCATCTGAGAGAAGGGATTATTTGCCAGGCTTGCTGATAGCAGTGCCTCGTTGGTTCTTCTTTGCTCTCCATCTCTGTCTCTCATTCTTTTTATGACAGCTATGTCTTTCTAAGAAGACATATTATATTTCTTTGTAGTGACTATGAGATCTGGTCGCCGAATCCCT
>JAQQZS010000003.1:23002955-23028498 GCA_030068045.1 Platyallabes tihoni | reverse complement strand
CCCTTAACCCTCAACTGCTCAGATGTGTAATGAGATAAAAATGTAAGTTGCTCTGGATAAGAGCATCTGCCAAATGCTTAATAAATGTAAATGCATTCACTGAGGGATAGAATGGTTCTACACTGAAATGGTCAATCCTTCATGAGCTCATCACTTGTTCCAGTCTTCTTTTGACTTGCTTATTATCTGTAGCCATCCAGGAAGGACATCCGGCATAAAACCTGTGCCAATTGGTGTGCAGATCGGATGGTCCTCAGTGGCAACCCATTGACTGATCATCTGTAGCCATCTATCCATCCTTCTAGGGAACTCTGTAGCCCAACTAGGCTACACCGTGACTGTGGAGGCCAACGGTGATCATTGAATTTATTCCTATTTTCACAACCGTGGTAGGACCTCTGGTCACACATGCATTCACACACAACGGGCAGTTTGGGAACACCAATTAACCTAATCTGCATATTTTGGACCCTGGGAGGAACCTGGAGTACCCGGAGGAAGCCCAACAAGCACAGGGAGAAAATGCAAACTCCATGCACACAGACACTGAGGCAGGAATCAAAGACCCAGACCCTGGAGGCGCTAGGTGACAGTGCTAACCACTACACCACCGCTTTTCTTTTGACCTTAGGTGAGCTATAATGCTGGCTGCAGGCAGAAACAAGTCACCTTGTGGTGTACTTTGATATTTGTATGCCGCTTGCAGGGAAGTAAACTTGATCAAAATCCCACCGCAACCTTTGTTCTCAGATAGTCTCAAAGCAGGATCACGGTATAATTCCATGTTTCTTTTTTTTTTTTGGTCCCAACTCTTCCTGTGTCTTTCTGTCATCATCAGATCATCAGTTGCTGCTACTTTCTCTGTTGGTTAATAATTTTGAGGGTTAATCTGCTGTCTGTTTCCCACATATGTTGTGAATATGATTTTTCAAACACACTGTGTGACCAGTAAGTACCCTTCCTGTTAAGACGGCATAAGGAAGAAACCTAGAGCTCACCCAGACTCAAAAGAGCACCCTCATTTAGTCCACCTACTGTACCAGCATCTGCATAACAGATTGGATTAATCAAGTATAAACACCTCCAATATCACAATTTTAACAACCTTCTCTTAGGGTTGTATCTAGGTTACCACTTGCAGAAGTTGAGGAGCCACTGGGTAAGAGCAAAAAATAATTCCCTTCCCCAAATGTCAGCTCCTAGCTCTTGAGTGGCACAGCAGTGAAGTGTTCATTCGCCACTATCATCCAGAGATCACAGGTTTAACTCCTGGATGACACTGAAGCTGTCTGTAGCAGATTGGCCACGCTCTCTCGAGAAGGGAGTGGTGGCATAGTTGTACTCTAACATCAGCCATGGTGGCATTAGTTTATCATGGTTATCTGTATGGCCAAGCGGAAGGGATAATAGTACTTTCCTCCAAGCGTGTTATGCCATCCCCAACATGAGCTGCTTTTCGCGCTCTAAGGAAGCATGTGATAGTCTTCACCCTTCCTGGTTGGTAGCTGTCGGCTTGATGGGAGAGTGTCCTAACAGTGATGGGCAGGAATTGGACCTGACTAAATTAGGGACAAAATCAAGGGAAAAATTACAAAAAAAAAGTCAGCTCCTGGAACTGACAAAAGTGTTCTTCCTGGCATTGTGCTGCATCATGCAGAATTGCTGTCTTCACGACAGGGTAGTCCAACTGGCTTTTGGGTTGCTGAATCACCAGCTGGGTCTCTCCAGTCTACAACAGCTGAATGTGAAGTCTGGATGTCGTCCCTGGGCCTAGCTTCACACGGAGTCTGTTCCGTAAGACATATCTAGGTGTTCCTTCGTATTGTCCTGTGATATTATCCTGGCAGACAGATGAATATGCCCTGGATGTAATGCTAGTGAATTGCCAATTCTATGACATGTTTTCGGATGGCGGATGGAAACCAGAGAGCCTGGAGGAAACCTACACCCACAACCCTGAGTACTACACTGCTAGACACCTAGCTATTATGAGGAAACCAAACAGAAATATAATCAGAATGGAAGATCAAATTTATTCATTCAATAACCACTTTATCCTGGGTTGCAGTGGTTCCAAAGTGTATACTGGGAACACTGGGCTCAGTGCATGAATCCACTCTGCGTGGGGCGGCCCGATTCACTGGGTACCATTCCCACACACATTTGACAGTCATTCATTCCTAGCAACAATTTAGCATAGCTATTCCAACTGCCAGCATGTTTTTGAGGTAGGAAGAAACCAAAGAACCTCATGACAACAGTGACCTAATATAAGCCAGGAAAATGGAAATAATGTGCTGTGTTAGGGGTTAAATTGATGGTAGAATTGTTTCCCAAAGCTGGATATAGGATATTACAAAAGTATTCATACCCCTTGAACGGTTCCACATTTTGTCATGTTACAACTACAAATGTAAATGTATTTTTTTATATGATCAAATATGACCCCAAAAAAATGGTCTTCTCCATTCACTGCAGTTACAACTGCAAGTATTTTGGGGCGTCTCTACCAGCTTTGCACATCTAGAGAGTGAAATTTTTGCCCATTCTTCTTAGCTCAAGCTCAGTCAGATTGGATGGAGAGCGTGTTCAAGTCTTACCACAGATTCTCAATTGAATCAACTCTGATCAGGCTTCCTCCCCCTGCTGAAGAAAAGGATCCCCACAACATGACGGTGCCCGCACCATGGTCCACAGTCGGGTGGAGTGTTCAGGGTGATGTGTAGTGTTAGTTGCCACACATGGTATTTTGCATTTAGGCCAAAAAGTTAATTTTTGGTCTCATCTGTACCTTCTTCCACATGTTTGCTATGTACTCCACATGGCTTATTGCAAATTACAAACAGGATATCTTGTGGCTTTTTCAGTAGTTGCCCTGTGGACAGATTCTTCCAACTGAGCTGTGGATCTCTGCAGCTCCTCCAGAGTTACCATGGGTCACTTGGCTGCTTCTCTGATGCTCTCCTTGCCCGTCAGTTTAGGTGGACGGCCATGTCTTGGTGCTGTAGGTTTGTAGTTGTAAGTGGCATACTCTTTCCACTTTTGGATGATGGATTGAACAGTGCTCCGTGAGATGTTCAAAGCTTGGGATATTTTTTTATAACCTAACCCTACTTTAAACCCCGCTCCACAACTTTATCCCTAACTTGTCTGGTGTGTTCCTTGGGACTAATGGTGCTGTTTATTCACTAATGTTCGCTAACAAACCTGTGAGGGTTTGACAGAACAACTGTATTTATACTGAGATTGAATTACACTAAATGTATCCTAGTTGTTTGAATATATTCGGTATAAATAGAATATTGCATCCATCCATCCATCTAGGAACCTCTGTAGTTCAACTAGGGATCAGAGAGGTCAATGGTGACCATTGGATTTATTCCCAGTGCTCATTCACACACTATGGACAATGTGGGAATGCCAATAGCCTAATATGAATGTCTTTTGACTATGGGAGGAAACCAGAGTACCTGGAGGAAACCTACCAAGCATGGGGAGAACATGCATGCACACGGACCCCGAGGCTGGAATCAAACCCGGACTCTTGAGGTGCAAGGCGACAGTGCTTAACCAAATGAAATATTAATCTCTATTAATATTAAATCTTTACATCCAAAGAGGTATGAATCTGATAGATCAGATAGAACTCTTAAATCAGGTCTATAAATAGGTTTAGACTGACTTGAGTGGTAAGCAAGGCAAATTGAAGAATGTTTTAACAAGGATAGCATGGGTAGTACCCTTATGTTCCCATGTTTCTTATGCAGCAGTTTAGACAGACATATTCACTGACTCCCGGTCAGTCTCTTTGTCTCTTCCTCTGTCTTTGAAGATGTGTTTGTGTTATTGATTAAACTATTCCTCTCGTCTGTTGCCCTCAATTCTGCTTGTTTCCTTTAGTGAAAGGAGGGCAGAATAAATAAGTGATGAAAACAAACCACCAGATTTCTCTTGTAATCAATAAACTGTGTGTGTGTGTGTGTGTGTTTGCTCTCCCGTACATGTGTAAAGGATAAGAGAGCAGTCTGAGCAGTGTTACTGAAAAAGTCACACAAACATTCTAATTCTAATAAAACCCTTAACTTCCTCTACTTTCCCTTTTACTAATTTCTTTCGCTATGTTGTCTATTATATCATGCACCTCTCTCTCTCTCTCTCTCTCTCTCTCTCTCTCGCTCCAGTCCCAGCCATGATCACTTCCCATCCTAACACAACTATGGCTATAAAAGGACAGAATAAAGAACTAAACTGCACTGCCCGGGGTGAGTACCCTATTATCATTCGCTGGGAACGTGGGGACACTGTCATCGACCCTGACCGTAACCCTCGCTACTCGATCACCACTAGCCCGAATGAGAAGAGTGATGAGGTCATTTCCACGCTGAAGGTGAGATACTCACATATACATAACCTGTAAATCATATTTACAGGAATATTTAAAGGAATGTCAATAATGAATCACTCAGGGACCATATCTAGAAATGAAAGGCTTTATGACACTTGGGATATTAGGCACAAAATACCATACTATCATAAATTTTCTAATATATTGGTGTATCAATAATGGTTAAGACCACTTTGAGAAAAAGAGTACAGCATCTCAATAAAATAGTACAATGCTAAATTGTTTCTCTTTTATACTTCGTCTCTCTCTCTCTCTCTCTCTCTCTCTCTGTTTTCCTCAATCTCTCTTTCTGTAGCTGAAGCCAGCTGAGCGTGGGGACTCCGTGTTCTTCTCATGTCATGCTATCAACTCCTATGGAGAGGGCCGTGGCCTCATTCAGTTGACTGTTCAAGGTACGATAATCAGCCATGAAGACCACATTCATGTCTACTGTGATACACTTGAAACAAAATCAATAATTTATTATTTTGCTGTGTCCTCTTCCTTGCTTGTTTCCTCACTTCTGTTTTATTTCCTTGCTCTAGAGCCCCCTGATCCTCCTGAGTTAGAAGTGCGTGAGGTAAAAGATCGCAGTATGAATTTAAGATGGACCCAGAGGTTTGATGGAAATAGCATCATTACCAGTTATGATATTGAATACAAAAACAAATCTGGTATGTACTTATCTGCCAATTTAGTTTCCATTATTGATACACAGTTGTTATTGGATTTTACTACTTATAATACATTCATCATAGCCTGTGATCATTTGTACTATCTAATATTCCGGCAGAAATAATATACTGCATTGTACTTGAGTTAATAGAGTATGGTGTACTTTATCTGTGCTGGTCTCTTCACAGATCCATGGGAATTAAAGCATGCTACACGCAAAATATCCCCAACTAATAACCAGGCCAACATCGTGGAGCTGCATCCTGCTTCTGTTTACAGCATTCGTATGTACTCATACAATAAAATCGGCCGTAGTCAGGCCAGCAAAGAGCTCACTATCAGCACAGAGGAGGCATGTAAGTACAGACACACAAAAACACAAACACAGTATAATAGTCCTCATAAACAGTGATAGCTTGTTATAAACTGATCTGACATTTTGACCTATCACAGCTCCTGATGGGCCACCCATGGAGGTCATTCTGCAGCCTATGACATCACAGAGCATCCGTGTTACATGGAAGGTACAAAACCTAAGCTAAATTTGTCTCCATGCTACAACATTGACAATAATAATAATGATAATAATGATAATAGTAATAATATATTCAAAATGTTTTTATCCCCAGGCTCCCAAGAAGGAGCTGCAAAATGGCGTAATCCGTGGCTATCAGATTGGCTACAGAGAAAATGGGCCTGGCAGTAATGGCCAGTACAGCATAGTGGAGATGAAGGCAACCGGTGACAGCGAGGTTTATACACTAGATAACCTAAAGAAATTTGCCCAGTATGGAGTGGTTGTTCAAGCCTTCAATCGAGCTGGAACAGGGCCATCCAGTTCTGAGATCAATGCTACCACACTAGAAGACGGTAAAACCATATTTATTTGTATCATACATTTACATCAGGGGTTCCCAAACCTTTTAGGGAAATTACCTGAAATGTTTGACAACACCCCATAATGACAACATGAAAAAAGTTTACCTGAGATTTTTGCAAATTTATTAAAAAAAATAAATAAATTAGAAAGCACATGTACATAAGTATTCACAGCCTTTGGTATGAAGCTCAAAATTGAGCTCAGGCGATGCATCCTGTTTCCCCTGATCATCCTTGAGATGTTTCTGCAGCTTAATTGGAGACCACCTGTGGTAAATTCAATTGATTGGACATGATTTGTAAAGGCACACACCTGTTTATATAAGGTCCCACAGTTGACAGTTCATGTCAGAGCACAAACCAAGCATGAAGTCAAAGGAATTGTCTGTAGACCTCTGAGACAGGATTGTCTCGAGGCACAAATCTGGGGAAGGTTACAGAAAAATTTCTGCTGCTTTGAAGGTCCCAATGAGCACAGTGGCCTCCATCATCCGTAAGTGGAAGAAGTTCGAAACCACCAGGACTCTTCCTAGAGCTGGCCGGCCATCTAAACTGAGTGATCGGGGGAGAAGGAATCCACCAATCAGGCCTATATGGTAGAGTGGCCAGACGGAAGCCTTAGTAAAAGGCACATGGCAGCCCGCCTGGAGTTTACCAAAAGGCACCTGATGGACTCTCAGACCATGAGAAACAAAATTTTCAGGTCTGATGACACTATCTGGCCACTCTACCATATGTACATATGTACATTTTTATTCACTAATAAGCAAGCCAGAGACAACAGTAGCAAGGAATTAAATCATTGCCAAGACTGCCAAAAGATGACAGGAGGAATGAACCTTGAGACCTCTCAGGGACAAAAGAGAATTTATTTTCTTTGGTTGACAAAGAATCCAGTAATTCCCTGCTTTCAAAATTCTCTGTATGAACCCCCAGATATGGAGCAAAAGGGCAGTCATAGCTCAAATGTTTAAGGTTGCAGGGTCAGGGGTTCAACCCCTAGCCCCATGAAGCTGCCGTTGTTGCGCCCTTGAGCAAGGCTGTTAATTGTTCCTGCTCTGAGGGCTCCGTATCATGGCTTAGCCTGCGCTCTGACCCCAGCTTCCTAACAAGCTGGGATATGCGAAGAAATTGATTTTTCTCCTTTGTGATGTGTATGTGATAAATAAAGCTTCTTCATGAGTGCCTTAACTTATGAGAAAGTTATTGGCAAAAGGTTTTCCACATAGTCTTAAAAACTGAGACTGTCCAAGTCCTAGACACAACTTGGAAGGCTTTTTCTTAGCTGGGGGGGCTTTGCAAAAAAAAAAGTCTTCCCTGCCCTGGTCTTCATTATTCTATGTACTACTAAAAAGCCTGCACCTTTTAATTGAATAAATTAATTTATTCAGATATTATGATGCAGGACTAGTATTTTACAATCTGAAACTTTACTAGGAGCCAATGTAGTCCTGGTCCTATGAAGGATTCTGATCACTGTATTCTGGGGTAACTGGAGCTTGTTTATTCACCCACGATATGATCTCAATAATAATATATAACAGTAGCTCAACCTAGAATTAACAAGTGCATGAGTTTTTGAGCAAAAAGACTGTCATAGTAATGTAGCTAGGGTTAGGAAATGTAGCGTTACAACATTAACAATAACTTATGGATGCCTGAGATCATACAAGAAGTACTTCTTGCTTTAAAACAAATTAGGTAGACATTACTGAGGATCAAGTGTCAACTGTCCTTAACACATTCCTAAATTCTAGTTTGTGTCTCTCGTCCAACTTTTCTGAAACATACAGTATGGATATGCATATAAAATTAAAACATTCCATTCAAAATTAATACCGGATTGGATGTTATGGTTATACCACAGACTTCAGCACAGTTTGCAACCATTCAGACAGTTTTCTGAGAAGTGGCAAGACAGGATAGACTCTAGACTGCACCTAAAGAGAGAAAGAGCCAGATGTGTATGTGATTCAGAATTTCTATACCACACTGATATAGAAGACCAGTCATCACAGTGTTATGGCTTGACTTAATCACCAAGATGAAGATGGAGGTTCCTGGAGGAGGAGGACCTTGGCAGATGAAGGAGATCTTCATGCTTCATATAGATGTTGTACTTGTGTGTTTCAGAACACAAGAAGAGCGTGTTCCCCATCTACTATGTGCTGGTGCAGAGAATTCAGCATGCTGGAATCATGCTGAATATTGACAATACTGTATCAATATTTTGCTAGATGCATTAGCTCAGACCCCCCCACCCCCACCCTGCTTTATTTTAAGGTCTTTGGTAGATTAGATACTTATCCAGCCATCCTATGCGGAAGGTCCAACTGTTTTTAACCCCAGGTTTAGTGTTCTGATTTACATATGTCTTTGCTGTTGCAGCTTGCAAAAAAGCAACTGTGGGAGCAATACTTGTGATGTCTAATTGGATTTCTGGATGATGACATAATTTTGTGCACTAGCTGTTGTCCAATCAGCTGTCAACTGCAATTAATAAGACTTTTTCATTCTGTTTGCATCTGTGGTCTCTGAAGCTTCAGAAAGTTAATTAAGTAGGCAATTTGAATGTTAGTAATTGATAAAATCTGCAATATCTCATGAATGCTAAAACGCTTGGACCACAACACTCAACGCTTGCAGGTAGGTTTTCTATATCTTGCTGTATATAGAAAATCTACCTGCAAGCATTGATTATTGTGGTCCAAGCATTATTTGTTACATATTTATTTGTTACAGTACATATATGTCTTCATCTTAGTCCCTCTGTCAAAAGGCTTTAATCATAAAGAAGCCTAATGAAAGCTGTCAGTGAGAGAGAACTGAGGACTGCGAATTAAACTGAAAATGAAAGAAGGACTGAACTTTGTGCATTGTGAGTGCAGTCCTCTAAATGGTTGCAGCAGTCCTCGGGGCGAAGCGCAGTCAGGCCGCAAAGCCTCGTCAAACAAATGCTGTGGCTTCTCTTCACCCTTCCTCTTCAGCTCTTTCACTCTCTTTCCTTTCTCTTGCACCCTCTCTTCCTGCGCCAGCTGCAGCTGCTCCAGTATAGAGGCGAGCCAGCTTCATCCCTCCTCCTTTCATCCTGTCTTTCACGGTCATGCATTCTCTTCTAGCTAAAGGCACACAGACATGCACTGTCTTACCTCAATAGCACCCTTGTTTATTCAAGAGCACCATTTGGCACCTCATCATGGGCCACAATTGCCATGTATCCGGGCAGAAGCAAAAGTGTTAATGAACATTACAAGAGAGGAATTCAAATGAACATTCCATGGCTCTTTCATTTAACAAATTCAGTGAATATTTTGAATACCTTAAGTTATATTTTAGTATAATGCTCTTTCAGACAATACTGAAAACTCTAACTTAAAATATAACTTAACTCCCCAAGTCAGATATCACAAGTATTATTTTTTTAAACAATTTCATAGCTTTAGCAGATGTTTGGTTGTAATTGAATTGATAGTGATAGTATGTAAGCTTGATTTATTTTGTCTCTTACCTACTATATCCTCCTTTCTTTCATGGATTGAATGGATGATTTCAACATACCACACAAGCAAAGGTTCTCAAGTATTTTCTTTGGTATTGTAAATATTTTGTTTTTCTCTTTCTCTTACAGTGCCAAGCCAGCCACCACAGAATGTGCGGGCCATCACAGTGACATCAGATGAAGCAGTGATTACCTGGTCAGAGCCTCCACGGATGACCCTAAATGGAGTTCTGAAAGGTTACCGTGTGGTTTTCTGGTCCCTCTTCCCTGATGGAGGTGAGTGCTTTTTATGTCATACACTGGGGCTGAACTAGTGTAATTTTATAGAACAATACAACTATTAATTCAACTATTATTTTCTTATTCCTTAGACTGTCAACTGTGTCTTCAATACAGTGGTTTTCTTTGATTATGACTTTATATTTAAGAACTACTGATTTGTCCTAGGTGGCTTTGTCTCAATGTACTTTAATGTAAGTCTTACATCTCCCTCCTTTTCAGAATGGGGGGAGATGCAGAACATTACTACAGTACGTGAGCAAGTGGAGTTGAAAGGCTTAGAAAAGTTCACAAACTACAGTGTCCAAGTGCTGGCCTACACACAGGCAGGGGACGGCGTCCGCAGCAATGTTCTCTACATACAAACGCGAGAGGACTGTGAGTAAACACACACACACAGATACACACACACACATACCGGGAAATACATAGGGCTCACAGAGGCAAAAAATAATTTGCAAAGGTTGTTACCAGGCAGATCAAGGTCAAGGCAGTCCGGTTCATTATCAAAACTGCTTTGATAAAAGAAATCTAAAGCATGATCAAAATGTCGTAGAGAACAAAGCAGGGTAAAAATACCACATATCAGAATGTGTAACTATGGCAGGTGGCAGCAGGGATGTGGTCGAAAGTCTGCTATGATCAGGAAGGAAGCAGTTTGAACTGACAGATAATATATGATGATACTTACTTGTTTTTAGCTACCGGCTATCTACTTATTCACGACTTTGTGTGCTTTCAGATATATAAAGAAAGTTTTATATACAAAATTATTCACTTGTCTGCCTTCACATGCATATGATCTTGAGTAATATCTAATTCCTAATCCATGGGGTTTAATATGATGCTATGCAGCTATAACAGCTTTAACTCTTCTGAGAAGGCTTCAATGTTTAGGAGTGTGATCATGGGAATTTTTGACCGTTCTTCCAGAAGTGCATTTGTAGGTCAGACACTGATGATGGACAAGAAGTCCTGGCTCGCAGTCTCTGCTCTAATTCGTCCCAAAGGTGTTCTATCTGGTTGAGCTCAGCTCTTCCATACCAAACTCGGTCATCCATGTCTTTATGGATCCTGTTGTACTGCACTGGTGTGCAGTACAAAATGTCTTCCTTTCACTGGAACTAAGGGGCCAAGCACAGATCCTGAAAAACAACCCCACATCATAATCCCCACTTCACCAATGTAAAGGGGTTCGACCCATGTTGCATGGGAGGCACCATGAAGCACGGACACGAGGTGAGGTCTTACGGGAAAAAGGGTAATTTATTTAAGGAAAATGGGGAAAGAAAGGGTTAAAGGAGGGAGGATGGAATGAAAGGGAAGGAAGGAATGTGCACATACAGGTCTGGAGGGCAGTGCCCCGCTGGCATGCGGGCACAGGCTGGTGAGCGGCGTGGGCCCAAGTGGACATCAGCTTCTTTGCATTGCGCTCGTGCTGACTCTCCTATCTGTGGAATGGCCGGACCGGGTCTTCTCAGCTCTCTTTGTGAGTGTGGGCTCAGACGGGAGTCCTCTCTGACATCCAGCGGCTGGGCGGCTTTTCCCGGCTGGGAGCAGGGGCTCTGACGTGTCCCTCTCCCGCCTTTAGCGCACACCGCAATCTCCGCTCTGGAAAAGTCCAGTATTCCAACAGACCCCGAGCTACACTCCCAGCTGTGTTTTATAGAGCGGGGAGAAGCCTGCAATCATTAACAAAGATGTCTCACCAGCCGTGTCTAATTCCGCGGCCCCCGCTCCTTCGCACACCTGCAGAAGGGGAGGCTGCCTAGCTAGTGAGCAAGGAGTGAGAGAATCGATGTTAGAATTGGTTGCACGCCCATCACAGACGCACGCCGTGACACTGCCCAGTAAGTCGCTGCTGGCACTGCCAAGTAAGACCCCGGTCTCGGGACTCAACAACCCAATGTCCGTGCCAGGTTCCCCCGTGCCCGCATTCTCCACCAGTTTAACAGGTTCGACCCATGTTGCATGGGCGGCACCATAAAGCATGGACACGAGGTGAGGTGAGGTCTTACGGGAAAAAGGGTAAATTTTTTAAGGTAAATGGAAAACGAAAGGGAAGGAAGAAATATTCACGTGTAGGTCTGGTGGGCAGGTGCAGGTGCAGGCACAGGCTGGTGAGCGGTGAGCAGCGGACAGAGTGTGGACAGCAGCTCCTCTGCATTTTGCTCGCATGTCAGCTCGCTCTGACTCGAAAGAGAGCCATGACGTGTCTCTCTTTGCGGCCTTTTCCTCCTCACCGGCAGGGTCATGATATCCGGCTCCATATGAGAGCTAAAGAGCTGTACGAGCTCCGGTAGTGAGCTCGTGTTTGTCCTTGTTCTTGTACTCACCTCTTTAAAGTCCCTGGGGCTTGTTCCATTTACCGTTTAGTAAAAGTCCAGTATTCCAACAAACCCTGAGCTACATTCCCCGCTGTGTTTTATAGCGATCATTACCATAGATGGCTCACCAGCCGTGCGTAATTCCGCAGGCCTGCTCCTTCGCACACCTGCAGAAGGGGAGGAGTGAGCAAGGAGCGATATTAGATTTGGGCGCATACCCATCACAGGCGCACGCCGTGACAACCAAACTTTACTCTTGGCACATTGAAATCATACAAGTACCTCCTTGCAACCACCGAACGCAGACTCGTCCATGGGATTGCCAGATAGAGAAGCATGATTCCTCACTTCAGAAAATGTCTCCACTGCTTTAGAGTCCAGTGGCGGTGTGCTTTACACCACTGCATCCAATAATTTGCATTGCATTCGGAGTTCTAAGGCTTGGATGCAGCTGCTCGTCCTGCTCTGTGATTTTATGTGGCCTACCACTTTGTGGCTGAATTGCTGTCATTCCCAATAACTTCCACTTTGTTATAATACCACTAACAGTTCACTGTGGAATATTTAGTACCAAGAAAATTTCACGACTGGACTTATTGCACAAGTGACATCCTATCACGGTACCATGCTGAGCTCCTGAGAGTGACCCATTCTTTCACAAATGTTTGTAGAAGTGGTCTGCATGTCTATGTGCTTGATTTTATACACCTGTAACCATAAAAGTGATTGGAACATCTGAATTCAATGATTTGGATGCGTGAGTGAATATGTTTGGCAATGTAGTATATATATACCTGCAAAATATGTGATTATATACTTTGAACTGTTTATATTGAGATGTGGGATGTGCCTTCATAATGGCTCTGATCTGAGGTGTTGTTAATTTTGTTATTTTTGAGGCTGGTAACTCTAACTTAACTTCTCTTCTGCAGCAGAGGTAAGTGAATGGTCGGAATGGTCTTCATGAGTTCCCCCAGACCTGCACCTTTACCTGAAGAAAAAAAAAATCACAAAAGACTTAGGTATATTCAGCCTAGGCTTAAACACTGAAAATGTGTCTGAATCATGAACGATAACTGGAAGGCTTTCTAAGAAAAAGCTTTTCCCCTGCTGTAGTTTTCATTATACATGGTATCAACAAATACCCGGCACCTTTTGCTCACTGTAGGTGGGACATATCATATAATACTAGCAATTCACTCGAGTAATGTGGTGCAAATTTATGGGTTTATACGTCATAAGTGGTATTTTAAAATCAGTGCTAAATACAAAATCTTCCAGTTTGAGTATGGACACTGCAGCATTCTGGACGATTCAACATCCAAGCTAGAGGTAACAAAAGAAAGCACTACTTTATTTAATGTATTATGTATTATTTAATCACATAATAAAATGCATCTTAAAATTTTTAAATCTTGGGAGTAAGTTATTTTTTTGTAATTTAATTTAAAAAGAAATAACTCTCATGTATTCTAGATTCATTACATGTAAGGTGAGGTATTTTCCAAGCCTTTTTTCTTTTTCTTTTGATGATTATGGCTAATGGCCCATGAAAATAAAAAATATTATCTCATAACATAAAATATTATTCTAACATCTCAAAATATTTGATTATTTCCAAGGAAAAATTATAATAATTTATGCACTCAATACTTGGTTGGGGCTTCTTTAGTATTAATTACTGCAACAGTGTGGCATGTCATAGAGATGATCAGCCTGTGGCATTGCTGAGACATTATTAAAGACGAGGTTGCTTTAATAACAGCTTTCAGCTCGTCTGTATTGTTGGGTTAGGTGTTTGTCATCTTCCTCTTGACAATACCCCATAGATTTTCTATGGGAATTCAGGTCAGGTTCATTAGCTGGCCAGTCAAGCACAGTAATATCATTGTCAGCAAACTAGTTAGTAGTAGTTTTGTCACTGTGGGCAGGTGCTAATTCTTGGTGTGAAAAGAAATCAGCATCTGCATAAAGCTTGTCAGCAGATGGAAGCATGAAGTGCTCTAAAACCTCCCAGTAGATGGCTACATTGACTTTGGACTTCATAAAACACAGTAGACCAACACCAGCAGATGGCACAGCACCCCAAATCATCACCAACTGTTGAAACTCCACACTGGATTTTATGCAAGTTCTGATCTGTGCCACTCTTCCTCCAGACTGTGGGACCTTTATCTCCACATCTAATGCAAATTTTACTTTCATCTGAAAAGAGGACTTTGGACCATTGAGAAATGTATACAAAGTATATCAATCTCCTGATCAGTGATAGTTTTATTAACCAAAAAATGCTAATAAAATTTTATGTTAATTTAGTTTTATGTTGATTAGAATAATAAAACTCATTTCATGAATATCTCTACATTTTTGTTATGCTTGACGAACAGATGAACAAACACAGTCGAGATATGGTGGATCCTTATTGACGACAAGCAGACGCTTGGTTTAGCCTGTTTCTCTGCTCCCTGGTCTGGGTTGAGACTAGGAGTTATGCTGCAAGACATGAAAGCAGCACCGTATAGAGTGGTATGGATACTGTCCCCAGCCTTGCACTCAAAAGTACTATAATTATTTATAAAGCCCACATAGTTTTTGAAACACCAGCAATTCATCGACCATAACCAGCTGTAAACTGTGTCACAGTTGGGATGGGGCCAGAGTAAATAATCACTTTTGCTAATTTAAACAGCTCCACAAAGTTACGCTTACTGACCTCTGACCCACAAAGGTGTCAGTCATTACCACCCGGCATGCACTACTATAATATTATATACTATACTAATATATAATATTATATGTTTCAGTATAGAGTCTCCTGCTACAGAAGCTTTTAAAGGCTTCTCCATGGGTGTTTCACTGTCCTTTGGTCCTTGAGCAGGCCACGAGTCAGAAGGCACACCAGAAGTTTCTGCAGCCCACGTCTCTAGTTGTGTCACCTTCCTCTAGGCCCTATGGAAAGCTTACTTAGATGGCCATGATGCATGTAGAAGAGGTGTTCCTGGAGCTCCTTGTGCATGCCAGCAGCTTTGGAATGCCTTGAGAAGAACAGACCTCTGCAACTCCTCTCCTTGCAATTGGGGGCACCACTTCAGCTACGTGCAGATGGTGACGGATTAATGTGGCTGGTGGTTGATCAGGGTGAGGGACAGAAAGTGTTCTTGCCTCTTCACTGGAAAGGTTAAGCTGGTTTGGTGCCTCATATCCCGCATCTCTGAATGAAGATGATAGTTAGTGGAAGATCACTTATTGGAGGGTCCAGGTCCAGGCATCACTGGTCTTTCTTTCTCTGTTTCTTCTTTCCCCTCTTATTTGCTAGCTCAAGTTCCACAGACTTGTGGTGACAGGGTCCCAGATGCACAATTTCTTTTTCCAAAGGGGGAATATCCTAATCCCATCAGAGCTGAGGCAAAGCTTCCATAGTATTCTATATGAATCTGTATTTCATATGATGGTGAGAAGCACAGACCTAAGGCCTCTAGGAGAAAAGTAGCAGGATTGTACCACTCACTCACTCCCACTCACTCATTTACTCATTGTCTATACCGCTTTATCCTGGATTCAGGGTCACGGGGGGCCTGGAACGTATCCCAGGAGATTAAGGGCACGAGGCACACTGCACCCTGGAAAGGGTGCAAATCCATCCATTGTGTTGCCTGCACACAAACTACAGGCAATTTGGGAGACCTACCCAGAAGAAACCCACCAAGCACGGGTGGACATGCATACAGAGAACAAACTCCATGCTGTGCACATGGGGATGTTCAGGAATATTCACTGATGCCCATACTGATAAATATCTGGGGCCAAAGCAAAGAGTAGGGGCAGCAGTTATTTCTTGCTTCACCTGTCCACTAATTCTTGGGACAAATTGGTCAGGCTATGATTGGCCATTGACTCCAGCTCTGCGTTAGGGGATACCCCTTGGGGAATTGCCCTTTGAACAATTGCATAAAAAGATTCTGAGATGAGGTTCCTTTCCAAAAGAACAGGAATGGACCTAGTCGGGGCCTTTCAGGGGTGCATGTGAAGATTTTAGTCTTGATGAATTATGCAATGCGATATCTGGTAGATCAGTATGCAGTGTTGTGGATGCATGTTTTTCATGATCTCTCTTCCCAACTCCCAAAACAGTTTACAACCAAAACACCACAGCTATGTCATGGACACAATGTAAGCTCCTTGAATTATCTGGCATAAAATACACTTGTAGTTTTCCAGGGTATAAAGGGAAGCATACAGTATATACTGATGCTTCCCTTTATAAGCATATATATCATCACATACTGATGCCTCGTCAGTACATCAGTTCATGTGCTTCATGTGTTTCCAGGGTATAAATGGAAGCACATGAACTGATGTACTGACGATGCATATTGCCAGTACATACAGTGATGTCATGATCTGGGGTTGCTTTATTTGAATAGGTCTAGTCTCAACAATGTTATGTGGCAATAAATTAGAAGAATTACCAGAATGATTATGATATCCCATTATTGTATTTTTTCAGGCATTTTCCAAGAAAACAATGGCAAGATTCATTGGACCCAAATTTTAAAAGTGTGGTTTTTGATACGTAAGGAATTATTTCCACACATTAACTGGCCACCATTAAAGGTTTTTCGGATGTTCTAGGGAAGATTTTATGGAGTGATTTGACTCTCCAATCATAAAAAAAAGAATGTAAAACTATTCAAAAATAAATGTTATGACATTGCACAAAGATTTTAAAACAATGCAGTGATGAATACAGTAAATGCCATAATCAAAGCTAAAATAACCAGAATTTTTTTTCCTGTTTTTGGATAGGCTTGTAGCTAGAAGTAAGATTTCTGATTAGACACTCCATCTGGATGGCCTTATTTGAGCTTGGTGTGATTTTGACCTCAGGGTTTTATTTAAAGATGTATGAATAATATTACCAGAGCATCCTTCTTTCATTTCAGAAATATTGTTAAGATAAAAAATATAGTGTCACTATATCATGTTAAAAAACTAATTCATCTACATCTAGGTTGGATTATTGTCTGGATGCTCTAGTAAGTGCATAAACTATTAGTATAGAATGCAGCAATGGTACTTACTAGAACCACAGGATAGGACCACATCACCCCTATCTTATCCATACTACACCAGCTCCCAAAATTGAATTGATTATATATATAATACTACTATTGACCTCTAAGGCACTTAATGGTCCTGTACCACAGTATCTAAGCAGACTTCTTGTCTTTTATGAACCATCATGCCTGTTTGGTCAAAAGGTTAAGATTATTGTTGCTTCCTTACATAGTAAAGTCTACAACAGGGGCAGAGCTTGCTCTTACAAAGCTACACAGTTAAAGAACAGGCTTCCAGTTAGTGATCTGCAGGGTCACTGGCATAGAGTGTTTTACTGAATTGGGATGTTGGATGCCCACCTCATATACACCCTCTTTTTGTGCTTTCAGTGATTCTCATAACTGTTGAAAGAGAGAGGGAGAGAGAGCTGGTGGGGATTACAAAAAACACACACATACACACACATGCAGAGGGGCATGACTGTGCACTTGATGGACATCTTTTCTGTTCAACTGTCTTTTTTATTTGTTGATTTTTTTTTTTTTTTTTTGTAAGTTGATGAACGAGTAAATGTGAGACCAGAGCTCAGCTAAAGTGCCCACTGGCTTCTGAGTCTTCCTCCACATCCTTACATATCAGATTCTACAGTAACAAGTATGAAGAGCAAGGACGTACAGTACATAATGTTATGCCACTCATTTCATAACAATTGGAACGAGTGGTCTGTTCTGTCATGTTATTTCTTGATTTGTCTTTGATTTTACTAGCAAGATGCGGAATGTTGTGCTTTTTTGTAAAGTGGTGGTATGTTACATGACTTAATTGGTTGATGATTTTGAGTGGACAAATATTAAAACAAAGATCTTGACTTTTGTCAGGGTAGTTTCAGGTCGAGGTTGAATAGTTTGGTGTGGGTGGTCAGTTGGTCTCTTGTTACTGAATGGCCCTTCATACAGGATCAGTCAAAAGTTTAGATACAAGTTTGGATTGATTTTCTACATTCTAGCTCAATATTGGATTTTTTAAACATAAAGTAACACTTATGGCATTAGGTAATTAAGTAACAACCACAGATAGATGTTATTTTAAGAACAATATTGTCAAGTGCATTGGCAAAACCCATCAAGCCCCATAATGAAACTGGCTCTCCTGAAGACCATCCCAGGAAAACAAGACCAAAATGTACCTCTGCTGCAGAGGAAACGTTCGTTTAAAGTTACCAGCCTTAAAAATCACCACTTAACTGCACCTCAAATTAGAGCCGTTATGAAGGCTTTACAGACCATAAGTAGCAGACACATCTCAATATAAATTATTCAAAGTTAGATTATTGCATATTGTGGATGCCTTTAGCATTGTTTTAGAATGTAGAAAGAAATGAGTCAAAACTTTTGGTACTGGTAGTGTAGTTGGGTACACACTGCTGCCCATGTCTGTTCTCTTTTTTCTGAATTTTTGAAAGCAGGCTCATTTATCCAGGGATAAAGAAAGCTGGAAGTAATAAGACGACTATACGAGTGGATTGAGGAGTTTTAAACATACTTCACCCGAGAAAGGTTCCTTCTCCAGTCTTGCACATTCTTAAATATGTAGGGCCTACTATGCTGAGAATGATATCCTAAGGAGGCCTGTCTTGAGGGAGCCAAAATAATACCTTGACTAGTACTTGTACTGTTACTAGAGATGTGGCCAAGTGACTGAGGCAGATACCTTTAAAAAGAACTGTTTGGGGAAAAAATGTTGGCGCTTTGGGAAAAATGGATATGTTGCCCTATGCCCTGGGAAGACAAGTGATTGTCCTATGTGTTGTCAAGAGTTTTGCAGGATATGGAGTGGATTTAGGAGAGCTGTGGGGAGTAATTCTTATCTTCACATTTGTGCACATGCAGAATAGGTTGTAATGTCCTTCAAGTTCACTCTACCTAGGCATACAGTATTTTACACAGTATTAGGCATTCTTGAGGTGCCTAGATGTCCAAAGCTGAGGTCCTTCTGCATTGTCTGGACAATGTGGGGGCATGGGATTGTCATGTTGGACATCTTCCATGATCTCAAAATGCAAAGCATTCATGGACCTGGGTCTGTATACTGTATGGCATGAAATGGAAGTAAAAGAAAGCCCAACTGGCTTGGTACGGGGTTAGAGTTTTTGCAGATTTGTTGTCTGATGTTCTTATGGTCAGCCAATTTACAACTTCCAGCTAATGTTGCCCATTTAACAGCAAGGCTTTTATTCCAGTTTATTGCAGAAACTCTGCAGCCAAAGTACGAATGGTCAATGCAAAATCATCAGCAGATTGTTTATCTTGTATCAGTAAGAGAAACCTTTCTCCAATGTCCTTTGCCATTTCCTAAATCGTCAACTGGCATACTGTAAAAATAATCCTTCCATTTATTACTTACTATATGTGGGTGTCCTGATATGGAGTGGTGGCTGCTTGCTGTTATTCCATCTCTGTGCCATGGTTTTGGATATTTGCAGGAGCTGCTGATCCCGATTGCTAAATTGCTGACCCTGGAGTGTGACATCAGTCTAGAGAGGAATGTGATAAAGGGAACATCACATCTCATCACAGAGCAAATACAACACTTAAGAACTAATAAAAGATAGGGTCAGAAAAACAAGCCAGAAACAGAAAGGCTAGGCAAAGGCAAAGATGTGACAGGGCAGGATCATACACAAAAGATCAATCAAGAAATAAAGTGACGCAGAACTCACACCCAAAGATACAGTGCCTTGCAAAAGTATTCATACTCCTTGAACCTTTCCACATTTTGTCATGTTAAAACCACAAACATAAATTTATTTTATTGTGATTTTAGGTGATAGACCAACACAAAGTGGCACATAATTGTGAATTGGAAGAACAATGATAAATGTTTTACAAATAAATAGCTGACAAATGTGGCATGCATTTGTATTCAGCCCCCCTGAGTCAATACTTTGTAGAACCACCTTTCACTTTTGGGGTAGTCTTTTGGGGTATGTCCCTACCAGTTTTGCACATCTAGAAAGTAAAATGTTTACCCCTTCTTCTTTGCAAAATAGCTCAGGCTCAGTCAGATTTGATGGAAGGTGTCTGTGATCAGCAATTTTCAAGTCAATGAAATAGACTTGACCTGAATAGTTGACCTGTGGACAGATTCTCCAACCCGAGCTGTGGATCTCTGCAGCTCCTCCAGAGTTACCATGGGCCTCTTGGCTGCTTCTCTGATTAATGTTTTCCTTGCCCAGCCTGTCAGTTTAGGTGGACGGCCATGTCTTGGTAGGTGTGCAGTTGTGCGATATTCTTTTCATTTTTGGATGATGGGTATAACAGTACGATGTTTAAAGTTTGGGGAAATTTTTTTAGAACCTAACCCTGCTTTCAACTTCTCCACAACTTTATCCCCGACCTGTCTGGTTCCTTGTGCTTCATAATGCTGTTTGTTTACTAAAGTTCTCTAATAAACCTCAGAGGACTTCACAGAACAGCTGTATTTATTCTTAGATTAAATTACACACAGGTGGACTATTTAATGATTAGGTGACTTCTGAAGTCAATTGGTTGCACCAGATTTTAGTTAAGGGTATCAAAGTAAAGGGGGCTGAATACAAATGAACGCCACAATTTTCAGACATTTATTAGTAAAAATAATTTAAACCATTTATCATTTTCCTTCCACTTTACATTTACAGTATGTGCCACTTTGTGTTGATCTATCACATAAAATCCCAATAGAAGTTACGTTTCTAGTTGTAACATGGCAAAATGTGGAAAAGTTAAACGGGTATGAATTCTTTTGCAAGGCACTGTAAATACACAGATGCAATACTTTTCTAAGCCTTTTCTCCATTAGCATTATTGAATGTGTGTTTGTGTATGGGTAAGTCTGAGCGTAGTAGTAGGGAAAGACGGGCTGGGGAATTTTTCCACAAAGTACTCGTTAGCTGCACATAAGTGTGAAGTGGTCGAGAGAATGACTGAAGCTGTCACAGTAACAGATCTATTGTGTTTAAGATTAATTGTGACATTATCACTTCTGAGAATTAACATGCCATTGGCTGGAGGCTTGACTTCTCTGAGTATAAGTGTTTGTATCTTACCCCATCCCCACTCACTACCCAACACAAGAAGGATTAATTCTTTATGGATTAGAAGGAATTACATTTGTGCTTACACTGGTGGGCATGAGATTAGTGCCCTATCTTTTACTCTCCTTCTCCCTGGGGACATGTTCGGGCTGGAGGAAGGGTTTGCGAAACAAGGGACAAGGGAAAGGTGGATGACTAAACAAGAGTAAGCAGGAATAATTTTTTGAAATATTCCTGTTTCTGTCTGAATGAAGAAAAGAATGAAGCAATAAAAATCTATGTGCTTTTGTGCATGCTTAATGAGAGATGTGTTGCATTTTTAAATAAAAATTATTCCCACTCTTCTATGGCTTTGATGCTTTTGAAAATCTGTTTCGGTTATGTGGTGTCTGCCTGTGATGTGTGCATTTGAGTGCATGTGTGTGTGTGTGTTAATTTTATAATTAAATGTTCATAATTTATTAAATGTTATGTCTTAATTTTTTTTTTTTTACTTTTTTAACCCGCATGGGATTAGATTCTTCTAGATATAAAACTCTGTGACCTACAATCAAGAAATATTGTATATAGTTAATTCATTTTTTAAATTTGTTAATAAAACAAATTTATTTTTTTTGTTAATATAAAAATAAATAAAAATATTTATTTATTTATTTATTTATTTATTTATGTAATAAAGTTTACCAATTCTGAGTGATGATTGTTAATAATTCATAGGCCTGTCATTGGATAAAAATTTTATACCTGACTGAATATGGATCAAGGATGAAGAGCACAAAGTACACAGTGGGAGATAGAGCTCATAATCCTTGGTTGCACTACAAAGACATGTTCATGCTGCCACATCTGCCTCCAGCTTTAATGTAGTGAAATTCAGTACGGTGAAACAGTAGAGTGGCTGTTCTTTGAAAGACAGACTAAAGCCTCTCAGGAATAAGACTCTGCCAGTCTCAAAAATATTGATCATTTCTTAAAGCCTCCTAGACCCACATACCCCCTAAAACATCCAATCATATAAATACCAACAGTTTTGTGCAAAAGTCTCAGGTCCATCTTAGGCATCTGTAGTACAGATTGTGTTTTATATATGTTTATCATGTCTCTTTTAACATGTCCAAAAACATTTACTATTTCCAAATGTACCTTAATAATTAATAAATAAATAATGTTAAAGAAGAATATTTGGATGCCTGGAATGAAAGCAACATATTACATGACAGGCCCGGATTCAGAGGGGGAAAAAAAACAAGTTAGGTTCAGGGTTTTGCATTAAAAAAAAAAAAAAAAAAAAAAAAAAAAATTATTTGAAAATAAAAAGGAGCAAGTGGGACAAAGTTACCAGAAGATTTCTGTAATATTCTCCAGCACCCTCAGTAAAACTTATCAGCTGTTTTACTTGCAGCACTGTGCAAGTCTTAAAACATAGAAAAATTGCATAAAAGAATAATTTTGAAATTATTTTAGCATAAAACAGACTATAAAAGTCACTAAAGAGTAATAATATAAACCCAGTCAATATTTGGTGTGAAAACACTTTGATTAAATAATCTGTAGTGTTAGATTCAGATTTTTTTCAGTTTTTTGAGTGGAAAACAGCTGTTAGGTTTTACTGAGCATGCTGGAGAATATGCCAGAGTTCTGCAAAAGCAAGGAGCCTACTTTAGTTTTTTTTTTTTTTTTTTTTCCCCATCTGAAAATTGGTCTGTTTTATAATATACTGCTTTCTTTACAGGTATGCAAATATTCTTCTGTAATGTTATTTATTTTACTCATTTTAAGCTATGTTTGGAAATAGTGAATGTTTTTTTTACATAATAACATAACAATATTTGTTCAACAGATAAGATAGGGCCTAAAAATGTTTTTTTTTTTTAAGGGAATTTCCAGGGATTGAGCTTTTTAATAGGTAAATGTTCATTCTGGAGGTAAGCGTGCCTATTAGCACTGCACAGTATGCACAACATTACTGCAATTATATTGTTCTGCAGTGTAATTATATACTGTATAATACAGTATGTTGTGCAACATAATAAAACCAGTCCATCTTAATTAGATAAAGCTCCTATAGCAGTCTGTAAGCTTTGAGATTGGACAGAACGCACACAGAAACAATACATACTTATTGATCAGACTGGCCATTTGTATAATGTGGTGTTTTGCGGTATCAGTATTGCAATTATCATGATAACAACTAACGGGTTATTTATTGAGCAGTCCTGTTGCATACAGTACCTTCATGCACATGAAGCTGACAGCGAAGGATTGTTTTCTGCTGTGAACAGGAAATTCTAAACTTAACATGTGTTTGTTTCCCTTCTAACATCTGTCAATACATCTTTGTCTCTTTTGCTCTTTTTTCTGGTTACTGATACATTTGAGCCTCTTAAGATTAAAGGCTAAATCCAGCAAAGCTACAAACACTTTTGCTCACTTTATACTTGAACTGCAAACAGACATACTCTTTTAAGGAATTGAAATCTGTAAACCTAAAGGGCTTTTTGTCTTGTTCCTGCGGAGGAACCCTTATGGATTTCATCAAGATACAGTAAAATAATGCCGATGTGATGCTTATTAAGACAGACAGATAGATAGACAGACAGACAGACAGACAGACAGATAGATAGATAGATAGATAGATAGATAGATAGATAGATAGATAGATAATTAAATTAATACATTTTCTTTCTTTCTTAGACCCTGGCCCTCCAGCAGGCATCAAAGCTGTCCCCTCTTCTGCCAGCAGCGTTGTGGTATCATGGCTCCCTCCAAACAAGCCAAATGGCATCATCAGGAAATACACCATATATTGCTCCAGCCCTGGATCAGCCCAACCAGTAAGAAACAAAGGGTGTGATGATGTGACAAATGGACAGTTTATTTTGACAGATCAAATTTAGATGTGTACTTTGTTGTTGTGTGTGTGTGTGTGTGTGTGTGTGTGTGTGTGTGTGTGTGCGCGCGTGTGTGTGTGCGCGCCTTGTGGTGTATTGAGATCGTGTGGACATTTTTTTTTTAATATTATCTGAATCAATCTGTATTCTTAATGTGTGTGTGTGTGTGTGTGTGTGTGTAAGAGACAGTGGTGCAATATCAGCAGGATATGTGTGCCTCATACTGCAGTGTGTGCATGCCAGCTCACTCTCCCCTCTCATTTGCATATCTGTGTCTCATCACGTTGCCTAGACAACCTCATCTGTTCATCAGTGAGGGCAGGAAACAAGCTAACACACACAAACACAACACATGCACCCACGCGTGCACACAAATACACACTCCCCTGAGGCTCTATCACATTTATAACCACCTCATCTGCATGCTATCATATTCACACACACACACGCACACGTGCGCACACACACACACACACACACATACACACAGATGCACAAGCATTATTTGTGTATACGTGCACCAAATTAATGTACCTGGGCAGAGGCTTACTGACACACTTTTTTCCTCATTCACAAATCTCTCTTACTCGTTTCGTTTCTCTTTCTATCTCTATCTTTCTATGTCTTTCTCTCTCTATCATTCCCATCCCTCCCTCCCTCGCTCCCTCTCTCCGTCTCTCCCTCCCTCCCTGGCTTCTTGCAGAGCATGGGGTGATTACTATGTAAATGAGTGTGAGAGGAGAAAGGGATGGAGGGAGGGTCAGACACACCGTGCAGGGAGTACTTTTGTTCCTCTTTTCATTATCTCCCACTATCGCTCCCTGGATCACACTATCTACATGCCAGAGGAATATTTCAATATCCGTTACACCACTTTGCCTCCCTCACTCTGAACCTCCCTTAACTTGCTTTTTTTTTTTTGCTATAAAGGCAGGAGAAATTGAAAGTGAAAGATAAGAAGTAGTCAATAAAGATGAGAGACTAAAGAAATGTATTTACCCCAAAATAATTAGGCCTTCAAGAGAGTTATGAATATGTAAAGTATGCGCATATGCGCTACAATATAGACGTAATAGGAGGAGTAATGCAGTGCATGAGTATTTCAGTGTGTCAGTGTTATGACTAGCGGTGGATGTGAGTGTGGAAGCTTAGGTGTAGTCTCTCTCTCTCTCTCTCTCTCTCTCACTCTCTGATTTTCTCTCGCATTGTGTGTGTGTGTGTGTGTTTGTGTACAAAAGTAAGTGTGTGTGTGTGTTGAAATACGTAAGTGTGTATGTGTGTGGGGGGGTAAATATGTATGTGTGTGTGTGTGTGTGTGTGTGTGTGTGTGTGTGTGTGTGTGTGTGTGTAAATAGGTGTGTGTGTGTGTGTGTGTGTTTAAATACGTAAGTGTGTTTGTAAGTGTGTGTATGTGTGTTTGTGTGTGTGTGTGTGTAAATAAGTGTGTGTGTGTGTGTGTGTGTGTGTGTGTGTGTA
>JAQQZS010000003.1:22969528-22985329 GCA_030068045.1 Platyallabes tihoni | reverse complement strand
ACAGTGGCAACTTGGCGATGCTGGGGTTCAAACCCCCGACCTTCCGATCAGTAACCCAGTAACCCACAGCCTTAACCGACTGAGCCACCACTGCTCCTACCATTTACCATTTACCATTTGCTTCATAGCAAAAATGGCCATTATAATAACTAAAGAGGTTATATTTCTCATAAGATACCATCAAATTGTCTTGCACTTGCACCTAATGCTTACACACTATGTACGAATGCCAAAGGACAAAGTTTAAAAATGTTTAAATAAACGAATAAAAATCTATTAGTAAAAAGAAAATTTGACAACATATTAGAAGTGTTTGAATTCATCAGTGCTTATGTTAGTGTGACCAGAGATCAGTTGCGTGAAGTGATGGCAATGAGGCCTGTTTTTAATTGCAGGGAGTGGACCCCAGGTGATAAGATGGATGATGCTGGAACATATGTGAATTTCATATTAGTATTTCACATTTCATAGGTAACTTATGATAATTTTTTATTTTTTTTTGGATGTAGATAAGGTTATAAATGTAGAGGTCAGGCATCATTCACTGAAATGTGGAATTATATCCTTAAACACAATTAAGTTTTTCTCCCATTGTTTCACATAAAACTGCAAAGGTATTTCATATGAAGGTCTCATTAAGACTGTACCCATCTCTCTGTGGACATACAGTATTCATACTTGTTCAGACATTCCATGCACTTTAAAAATAAAATAAAAAATAACTCTAACAGCTTTGGTAATACTCAAATTTAACTGATATGGCTTTCAGCTTTTCATTTTAATATTCATGGTCTCCTGTATGATTTGTCTTATTTACCTAAATGTGATTGCTTCTGTTAAGAAATGCAGTTGTTATGCAGTGGGGCAGGCCTGTTTAGCCAGTTGAAATCAGGGATCCTGTAGTTCCCAGTAATCACAGGAAAAGCTGTGTTGATATTGGGTGGAGTCAGGAATCAATCCCCATCCACCCTGTTTGGTCAATTTCCTAAACTGATCAGATTTCCTGCTTTACCCAGGCCCCTCCTGCCAGGAGAATTTCTGCAAATGTTGACTTGTATATAAGAAAGTGTTTTGTATAAATAACTACTATTTTCAACATCTCCAGAGGGAAAAAAACACAGGGCACAATTAAAAAGAAAAAAAAAAAACCTTTATGTGTTAGGGGATTCAAAATGAAAAAAAAAATATATAAAATGTAATAAAAATAGCTTACACATTATTTTATGTTTTAAAGGATATATATATATATATATATATATATATATATATATATATATATATATATGTATATATGTAAAATATATATATATATAATTTCTGTGTGTATACACATGCACACACACAAACACACTGTCTTTTTATAAGGCTTTAATAGTTTTATTAATGTTTTAACATTTTTATTCATTTAAATAGGTTTTGTTTCTTCCTTTCTTTAATGTTTGGCTACCTAGAAGAAAATGGTATTGCATGCACTGAACAGTTTGCTAAATATAAAAAGATAGGGGAAAAGGAAGTGAAATAATTTAAATACATTTTTTGGATTTTTTGTTTGTTTGTTTGTTTGTTTGTTTGTTTGTTTGCTTGGTTGGTTGGTTTTTAACTGCAGATAGGATTCCTAAAACTTTATGGGAAAAAAAATATGCTTCGATTTCCAATTGCTTGTGTTTCACTGTACAGTTTTTTTTTCTATAAATCAAAACAAAACAGAAAAGTACTCCAACACCTGGGCAATAAAACTATCTTTCTATGACTTGGTTTGTGGTTTGGCCTTCTGTTAATGTGCACTGCAATCAAGATAAGTCTAGTTATGAAGCACTGTAAATGTTCCATATGCAAAAACCTTTGCCAATACAGTTGCAGGCCATTCAGCAAAAGAAAGCACAGTATGTGCTTATTCATGCAAATAAAGAAACTGTAAGATAAGTGATGGAGGAATATGATGAAATATTTATGTGTATAGTGATTTTAAAGTTGTAAAAAAAAATATTGAAAAGATTTTGGCAATGAGCATAAAAGTTTGTATAAAATAAAAAAACAGGACAGGGAATGCTATTAAAGGAAAATCGTCAATGATACCGTGGTGTGATGTAGGCGGAGTCAACTTTAACCCTGAAGTTTGTTACAAATTTGTATTTATATAGATTTATGTCATTTCTCAGACGCCCTTATCCAGGCCATCTTATATTTCTTGTTACCTCAAGCATACATCTGAGCAGTTCAGAGTTGAGGGCCTTGCTCAAGGGCCAAACAGTAGGAGCTTGGTGGTTTTGGGTTATAGACTTTTAGAACTTTATGATCAGTATTTCAAAGTTTTAACCACTGAGCTACCGCTGCTGCTTATTACTGTCCTTAAGCAGGTCTGAAGTGTTTAATTCCTCCTCTACCACAGCAATTTGCCAATAAACAACCTTTCATATATGAAACAGTACATTACACATTTTTCAGTTAATGTTGTGGAACATCTGTGGGCCAAATTAAGGGATAATTTTATAAATTTAGAAATACATATTTTTTACATATTTCTTTAAAACTACTTTGTGTCAGTTGTAAAAATGCTTTACCAATAAAAATGAATTCAAATTTCATTAAAGATTAGTTTGTTATTACTTGTTTTATGGTAGCTATGAACAGTCATTTACTCACTGGCCACTTTTTTTTGCACCCATCTTGAATTTAATAAAATAAAGAACAATTATATAATAATAAATAATAAAAATACCAAAAATGCAATGGGTATAAAGGATTCTTCAGTACCCTGTTAAATTAGCAGGTTTTTTTGTGTCGTGATCAAAAAACAACATACTATATCTGCCACATTGGTGCCAAAACTTAGGAGATCAGCACAAACTGACAAGCCACACAGCAACTGGAACCAGATCCCCTACAACAGATTGTCCATTTGCTAGACTGAATGCAGGACCAGCAGCATCGGAACATCTACTGTAATAAAATCAGCAAATCTTCACATATAATGTAAAGCACCAAGCTACAAATTGAGCCATCATCCAAAGCTCCTTCTACATGGCCAGACAGGCACGCCAGGATAATGCTAAAGCATAAGGATACAGACTTAACTAGCCTGAATCTTACCAATATGTACAATATACTGAAAAATATGTACAGTACGATAGATTATCAATGTGTGAATTACTGTCCAAGGTTTTCAGTGATGTGTAAAGTCACATAGATTGGTTCCACTGGATTGGAACAAAATTATAACCATAAAAATGTCTTAGAATGTCCATCACTGGTTCTAACAAATAATTGGAAGGAAACTGCACTGATGCTCACGACACGATCCACGAAACAAAACAATATGCCCGACTCAAATAGCTTTAAGTGGAAGCTAAGATGAAAATAAAATACAATCTTCAGTACACGATTATCAGCGTTGTGCAGCAAAATCAGTGTGTACATTCAAATATTTAATATAAGTCTAAACATAAAATATTTATATTAAGATGTATAGCTTAGCATGTTTTAGTACATGCACGGAACAGCTTTGTAGCACATTTCAATATGTAGCATGATTTGACCAAACACCAGTCATGGTGATGTCACAGTTGTGCCCAATTTTCTCCACTTCTCTACCTGATGGCCTTCATGGTGTTCCGTCATGCACCTAATGCAAGGGTGTCAAACTGGGTCCGGAAAAGCAGGTGCTGGTTTTCATTCCAATCAAGCAGAAGCTGTACCTGATTAAATTTTTTAATTATCCATTCTTGGCTTTCAATATACTATCAGGTGTTGAATCTGCCTGGTTGGAGTGAAAGCTTGCATGCACACCAGCCCTTTCTAGATCCAATTTGGCACCCCTAATCTAATATTTTGGGAAATCTTTTCATATCCTCTCTTGATCAATACCTTCTGACAACATGTAGACCGTGGTATCAGCAATTGCACAAAAAAATGAATGTGATGTCAAAAACATTCTAATGAAGCAGCCAATATTATTAATTTGGGGTTCATCAAAATCCCTCCATTCATGACAGGTGTATAATAAATTTGGCACGGTTCTCCCTCCCTAGACATGTGCCTCCAGACTGTTATGTTTTTATTGAGACTTATGTTTTTATTTGTGTTCTCCATGTTTTCAGTGCTCACAATTTCTGTTTAAAAATTAAATTCAGGTGTTTTTGATTTCATTGTAAGTTGGCTTTTTTTATGGGGGGTTATGGTTATAGACAATGCCTTGTTCACTGTTTTCACCTTCATGTCACACTACCACCGCAGTTGCTAGACCATTGTCCATAGACTTAGTCTTATGTTGTTTTTTGTCTTTGTTTGTTTGTTTGTTTGTTTGTTTGTTTTTCACTGCATATAAGTAGAAAAATAAAAATGTCTGCATTTACTGTATGTTCTACCTCCGACACATCCCTGGCAACAGTAATTTCTTTAGGACATGAGCTTGAAAATGACTCTTCCATTTAGAGGTTAATCAAATGCGGAATTATTATAGGGTGTGCACACACCCAGGTTAACCCTGCAAAAAATGTTTTTCAGTAAAATTTTGTTGATTGCTATATCTCAATAAAAGTGAGAAAACTGAGAAATGATTTATCTTGGTTTGATTTTTTTTTACATCACCCATAACCTGAAAACTTGGCTCAATAGTTAAGGGGTTGGACTGCTGATCAGGAGGTTCCCGGTTTGAGCCCCGACACCAATGGGCTGCCACTGTTGGACCCTTGAGCAAGCAAGTGTTGAGATACTATCAGGCATTGAGTTGTTAATCTAATCCAATAAAGGAACTGCCACAGAAAAGACGTATATATCTTCAAGGTGGGAAGTATCTATTGCCAGATGTGCCGGGTGGCACATGGATGAGGAAGAGGACACATATGACGAGGAAAGGAAGCTCCCATCCAAAAATTTGTCCAACCCCAATCACCAAAGGTGGGGACTAGTAATAAAATGGTAAGTAATGTTAGTGAGGTGTTAATGTACATTTGATCTGTGCGGTGTGGTATAATTGTATGTAATAAATTTTAAATGGACAATAAATGTACAGTATGGTGAATTGCATGTTTTTCAAACCCTCTAATAGTGCTTGAATATTTAAACACCAATACATGACCAAAAACACTGAAAGAATCACAGGTGAGAGGTTTAATGTTCAATATTGAAGAGACATGTTTATTGTTAAAGTTTCTCAAGCTTAACATATTTAAGGAATATATAAGGAATGTTACTTTTTACACATGCTTTCCTTTGTAGTGTCTATTGTCATTGCCTTTCAGATATTGTTACGGTAGAACATCGTGCTGTGTGAAATTCAGCAGTCCATGGAGGAGCATTATAAATATTATCCAGGACATTTGATTCTCTGTTGGTTGGACAAAATTTTTTTCAAAAAAATAACATCAAAATACACTTCAGTTTAGATATTTTATCTTAGGTCTTGGTGGCACAGTGGCTCAGTGGCACCTCTATGATTTGGTTCAATTCCCGCCTCAGGTCTGTGTGCATGGAATTTGCATGTTCTCCCCCGTGCTTGGTGGTTTTCCTCCAGTTACTCTGGTTTCCTCCCACAGTCCAAAGACCTGCAGATTTGGCTAATTGGTGTACACAAATTGCCCGTAGTATGTGAATGACAATCGGGCATTGAACTGGCAAGGTGACCCCATAAGTAATTACTACAGAGACGACGAATATACCTCCAGGGTGAGGAGGATCCATCGACCAATGACATAGATGGACCAAAATACAGAACCAAAAATAATCTTAGTTGTATTCCAGTCACATTAGTGTTCTATAGCTATATAAAAAAATGTTTTTAAGTTTTGTCTCTACATTGGCCAGAACTTGCTCTTTCAATGATATCTTTTCATTTCATATATTGGATGAGCCAGAGGTTTAACCTGCACCATAAATAAAATAAAAATGTTGAGTAAAAGAAAAGTTATAAACAGTTATATAATACACTCAATACACAATACATAATACACTTTAAAATAATCTACTAATAAGCTTCTTGCTCAATGTAAACAAACACCTGCACCAATAGATATTATATTAATTATTAATTGAATATTTTTACTTTTTACTATTTTCACAGCTGAAATAACAGCACTTAAGTGGTATAAGTGAATTTTAACGCGCTGGAGTCGTTTTAAGACAAAACTTCATCTAACCAAAACAATATCTTTTTCTGATCTACATTTTTTCGATTTCTCATCTGTGATTCACTCTCTGATTACCAAACAGGGAGTGTATTTGGCTGAAGATTTTTTTGAGTATTTAGAGAACATTTATAAATGTTTCTACAACATTGCCAAAACAATTAGTGCATTTCCTTAACCTTAGGCTATAATTTGTCATTAAATAAATTTAAATAGATTCAGATATTTCTATTAAAAGAATGAAAGCATTACTGGATATTTTGAAGAATTTCTTTGTTGGTTGTGGGTAAATACAAAAACTCAAGTTTTCTTACAGAAACATTTTAAATATCTGAAGTGTTTGGAAACATATGAGGAAAGTCTGTATTCCAGAACTAGGCTAAGGACAGCAACCGAAACTTGATGTTTATTTATTGTAGCATTTCATTAGATGTCTTAAAAATACAGTCATGTGTAAAAGTACCTTGTCCTTTAATTCTATAAATTTTTGTGTAAAAACATAATAGAAATGATCTGATTATAACAGGTCTTAGGATTAGGCAACATACAGTATACATTTTTCACGTGCCATTACAGTATGTCCCTGACCTACGAACGATTTCCATTCTGGGAGAACATTCGTAAATCGGATTTCTTAGTAAGTCGGATTCATTCCTACAGTAAGTCTGACAAAGCAAGCCTTATACACCTTTGACACAAATATACAATGTAAAGCATAAAAAAAAACACACAGGTTTGGTATTTTGGTTCCGCATTATACTCTCGCAAGACTGCACCTCCGAATCGCGAGGGGAATCCTGGTGATGCAGAAGGGTCAGCTGACCTTGTATCCTTGAAAGACGGCAGGAGGGAAGGAGAACTCTACATTTTTACTGCGTACTTGAACGGATGCCATTTTGTCTCATAGCGCTTTCGTACAGTGAACTCTCCAAAATTAAGATTACATAAGGACAGCTTTACAGGATTGCCATTTTCTATCATCGTGCTCCCAGACTTACTTATTGAAAGCGGTAAGGCAAACTCATTTCCCCCATAAGTCTGCAACTTATTAAATAAATACATTGTCAAAAGGGCATCAGAATACCAACAATTCATGAGTAACTAGTGACTCAGCATCACCCAGTCAATGGAACATTGATGCACTATTCCATCAACGCATATTTGAAAATGATTCAGGAGTAAACAGAGACTGATGAGTGCAAGAGTTGGTATGAAGCTGCAAAAATGAAGCAAAATGAAGTTAGACACAGGAGGAGAGTAGAAAGTTTACAGCTACATTGCCGAAGGTAATAACCTTTTTCACTGAGTCGGCGGGTGCTCACAACAACATCAACTGTAATAACATTGTTAAAGACCAACAAAAGACTGCTGCTTGCACAAGCAGTACTAATGTTACCAAAGAGGAGCTAATGTTACATGTCATAATAGTGTTTGGGTCCGGATGCGCATTGGGTTCTGCCTATTGAGTAACATTACCCCTGCAACATACATGACATGAGTCTTAAGATAAGATTCAGTTATTTGTCACATGTACCGTACAGAACAGGGAAATAATTTTTTGTCCTTTTTGCATATCCCAGTTAGGAAGCTAGGGTCAGATCACAGGGTCATCCAGGGTACAGCGCCCCTGGGGCAGATAGGGTTAAGGGTCTTGCTCAAGGGCCCAACCATGGTAATTTGGCGGTGCTGGGGCTTGAACCCCCAACCTTTCGATCAGCAAACCACAGTCTTAACTGTTTTAGCCAACGGTGGTTATGAGATTAAATTTGTCTTAATATTAAAGTGTACTCTTAATTTGAATTTAACTACCGCCTTTTATATATAATGTTTATTTTAGAAAAGCTAATGATTTTTATTTTAGGAATGCCAATGATTTGCTTACATTCATACGGGTAAAGTTGGATCCTACAGAGCAATATCTTTGAAAACAAATAGTCAAAGGAGCTCGAATTGTTGATGGGTCACTGTGGACATCCAAAGTAAGCGTGGGCTTCTCAGATGACAATCCGAGCATAAAAATCAGAGAGCATCGATGAGAATGAATCAGCCAGGGATGACTTCGGGGACAGTACGAATCACCTTGCCCGGTCCTAGAGGAATTATTTTTCCCATGCTGGTCGCTCAAGCAGTTAAGACTCTGGGTCTCTAATCAGAGAGTCAGCGGTTTGAACCCCTCCAATGGCCATTTCACCTGTTGGGTCTTTGGGCCTGATCGATACAGTATAAAATGCTGGGCATCCTCCAGTGCCTGGGGAAATTGTTGGGTTGGTGCATGAAGGGCATCGGTGACAATGACTGGACAGATATACTGTATGTACTTGCAGCTGAATAAATGCAGCCAGATTATCCTCATTTGTATTGTTATTTCTCCTCCAATGCAGATACTTGAATCTCATTATGAATTTCATTTTTATGACATTACTTTTAGAAACAACATTATGATGGGAATATTTTCCCCTTACTTTAAGGTACTAAATCTTAAATGATATTTTTATTTTAGATACTAAACAATTTTAAGGACAACATATCTCATTAATTTTTCATTAATTTGTTCCAAAGTCACAACACATTTAAATCCATATTGTAGTCTATAATATTTATTTGTTTGTTTGTTTGTTTTTGTTTGTTTGTTTACTTATTTAATTAATTTTTGTTTGTTCATTTGTTTGTGATTTCCATAAGTAGGATATTTGATGAGTCAAATTTAAAATTTGATTAAGAACACATACCAGATAGAAAATATGAACAAACATGCTCATGTTTGACAAGTCTGACTTTATTGTATGGAATATGTACACAGATGATCCACATTGCAATGTATATATATTGACAACCTATATCAGTGAAAAACTGATTAAAATCAAATCCACTAATGCTTTTTGCATATTGTAATATTAAAATACTTACTACCAATGTAAACTGAATCAGGGGATAAAGAAGCAAATAATAGAAATATGTTACAATAGTATCTTTGCACTGTACATTCTTATGTTTATATCTTCCACTACCTTTGTGTATTGTAAAGAAAGGAAATGTTTGCCGTAAAGGAACCTCTACCTGTCTGAAAAAATAGCTACACCTGTTGTATCTTCATCAATCGAGCATCGAGTCGATTGATTTAAACAGAAAGAGGAGAAGAGTTCCAAAATCTTTTAAAGTCTATTTGGGAAATAGCTGATTACCCCCTCCAACTGGCTGCCTCCAATTTGGCTGCCTTTTCCGCTTTTCTCAGAGGATGCTGACACGCTCAGTCAGCCCCTGCATGGAAGCATCATCAGTGCCTTCTTGCTCATCATCGGAGACAGACGATACAGGTACCAGGTGAGCTGGGTATGGCAGTGTGTGCTCCTGAGCAAACCTCTGCCAGCGAGCATCATCACTTTCATGGGTTATATAACGTTCCCCAAGCTTTGATTCCAGTTCTCGCAGATCCAGCCACGTCTGATAGTCCTTTGAACGCAAAATAAGAACAAAAAAATAGCTTGAGATGCAGATAAAGTGGAAGGAAGAGATGGGTTCAGAAAGAAATAGTAAACAGTAAATAGAAAGAAAACACAGATAGCAGAAGACTCTGATCCAGATCCAATGCAGATTTTATGCAAAGCAGATCTGAGTTGGATACTGATTGGAGTTTTCTGCATCATTGTCATCCCTGAATTGTGCTTTAAAAAAAAACATCAGCTTTCTTTTTAAAATTTTTTTTAAATATATATTATATATATTTCCACTGTAGAATTCTTTATTCAGTTATTGATTAAAGTAACCTTGCACCTTCTTGGCATGTGTGTAGTGTTACCTGTAAATAGACATGACTTAGGCTCTTGTCCACACTGTAGCGTTTTCTCAACTTCACTTGAAGCAAGTTATTGATAAGATCAATAGCTATGGGGGCAAAAAAGAGAGATGACACATGAAATTAGTATTTTTCCATTGGTTCTGATTTCTCCTCTTATTGCTCTTCTATTGGTAGCTCCCATTCGGGGTCATCATATTTGTATTTTAAATTGGCACACATTTAACATAGAATGCCCACAACCCTGACACAGCCCTCCCCATTTTATCTAGCCATGAAACAGACTTCTGCACCACCATGGCTTAGGTTTCTTGCCAGGGAATCAACTGTATTAAAAGGGGTAATTTTTCCTTTTCTACAATTCTAAAATTTTTACAATACTTGTTGGCTTTCAATCATGTTTTATTAGTCTGATTCTTATAATTCGAATTATAAGCAGAATGAAATGCAGACAACATGCAGGAATAGTAATCACTGAAATGCATTAGTGTTCTCTTCTCATTTATCGTAACAAAACCAAAAACTGGTACTAATATTAAATAAATCTACCTTGTGGAGAGATTTGTTTCCAGGGGTTTGGTGGGTACATAAAAGCAGCATTGTGGATCTGGTCATTGATATCTTCATCCTCATTAAAGGGAAAAGTCCCACTCAAGCTGACATACATAATGACTCCAACAGACCACATATCTAGAGAGCGGTTGTACCCCTGGTTCAGCAGCACCTCTGGAGCTAAATAAGCAGGTGTTCCTACTACAGAGCGCCGAAAAGACTTCTCCCCGATGATCCGGGCAAAACCAAAATCACACAGCTTCACCTGCAAAGAAAGTGTGAAAGTATAATGAAATATTGATATACTAATATTTAAAAAAAAATAACTTTTGATACTTTTGATAAGTAAGTGGCTTGTTGAATGAAGCACTGAAATTTTGGGTCTATGGCCAGGAAACTCCCAGACCATAATACCATTAAGAACATCCTCAAGAGGTGGGTAAACAAAAACCCAAACCCACAAATTCTGACCAACTCCAAGCATTGATTATGCAAGAATGGGCTGCCATCAGTCAGAAGGTGGCCCAGAAGTTGATTGACAGTATGCCAGGGCGACTTGCAGAGGTAACTTGCTTGATTAGGTGCTTTGCTAGTGATGCTGTTGTTAAGTGTCAAAATTGAGGGAACCCTTAACCAGCATGGCTACCTCACAATATTGCAGCAACATGCCATCCCATTTGGTTTGCACTTAGTGGGGCTATCATTTGATTTTCAATAGAACAATTATCCCAAAAAAACTTATAAAACTTCTAGGTTTTGTAGGAGCTTTTTGTTTATGACCTCGCCTCCATAATCACCAAATCTAAATCCAATTGAGATCGTTTGAGATGAGTTGAATCCAAGCAGGCAACAAGTACTCAACACCTCTGGAAACTCTTTCGAGATTCCAGGTGATTGAGAGAATGCCAAGAGTGTACAAAGCTGTCATTAAAGCAAATGGTGGCTGCTTTGAAGAATCAAAAATCTAAAATATATTATGGTATGTTTACCATGTTTTTGTTCACTATATAAGTCCATACCTGTATATGTTCTAGTACCAGTCAAAGGTTTTACCTGGGGGAAAGGGTCAGCTGAAGACAGCAGCACATTCTCAGGTTTCAGGTCACAATGCACAATATTCTTGAAGTGAAGGTGTCTTAGGGCCGCCAGTATCTGCAGTATGATGAACAGAACAAAAAAAGAGAGACATAAGCCACATGAGAAAAGTATACGGTTATGTAGTGGCCTATCAATTATGCATAACCATACACATGTACATGGTTATGATACAGTATATAGTTATTTATCAATGACAGTGTTATTAAAGCTGTATGACCATCATAATTTTGCTGCAAGGAGCACAACAAGGCAGATGAAATAGTCACACTAATTAAATATTAACACTAAAGTAAAAAGCTTAACACCTGTGTACAAACACCCACATACATTTAGATTAAAATGTATTGTAGTATTTTGACAGACAACTAAGTTTTGTGTGACATGCATGTTGGAAGATGAATCTTGATCATTTAAATATTGTATTAAATAGACAGTCATAATGTTTTGTATGTACTAGTGCTGTCAATCGATTAAAAATTTGAATCTAGCTAAGCCCAGTAATAGTCTGTTATTAATAATCAGATTTTCTTGTATTGTAAACATGCAATGTTGGAATAAAGAAATGCATGACAAACCGATTAAAGGAAACAGATTGTGCAGGTTTATAATATCTCAAACATTAACATTTAACAAATGTTAAATTAAAATCTTTTGAATGGGATCGTCACTGTAAACAGTGTCTGGTAAGTATATGGAGTGATAACCCATCGAGCTTTTTATAATGAAACTTGTTGTTTAGCAGACCTTAATGATTGGTCATCTTATTACGTGCGTTAAACATGCTGATATCACACAGCTGGGTAACCATGCTGCGATTATGGAAAGCCATTAGGGTCAACATTGGTCATATGATAAATTTGTGTTAAAAAACAGTAATTTGTTAACAAATGTCTAGATTGATCACATGTTAATATTAACATTCCTAAGTATATACACAACTTCATAAAACATTGTCCTGTCAATACATAAAGAATTTCTAACCTGTGTGGTCAGAAACTTCGTGATCCTCTCAGGTAGTCGTCCATTCTCACTTGAGAGGATCATTTCTAGCATGTCTCCATGAAGCTTCTCCATTACAACAAACACTTTTTCAGGAGTTTCAAACATGCACTCCAGATTTACTATTCCCAAATGACGTAGACTCTAAAAAAAAGACATAAGAGGACATAAGAGACAGGAGTCAGACAGAATGAGGACATACAGTAAACTAATAAAGGCCCTTATCATATGGCACTGTAAGTGGTGGACATTCTCAAAGCCTGCTTGTACATTTCAGACATGAATTGTCAGCCAGAAAACTTACAAATTGCAAAATGGTGGAAATGCAAGTGCAATTCATGACGAAAATGAGAAAAATATACCACTGTGTTACTGAAATTTCAAACCTGCATCCACTTCCACCTTCTGCTTAATGCTTACCTGCAGTATGGCCACCTCGTTCCTCAATTGGCTCTCCTGTTTTGTTGGAAAGCGAAGTTTGTCAATCACTTTGACGGCCACATCCCTTCCAGATTTTCTGTGCTTCCCTGTTAAGTAAAACAATGACAATGATAAACAGTGGTTATGAGTTTTGGTATAGTCTGTCATATTTTGCTAAAACTTTCTTTACAATTCAATATAAACATACCCCCATATACCACTCCAAACTGGCCAGAACCCAGAACCTCGTCAGCAAAAATCTGATAAATCATGCCAATATCCTGAAGAAGAAATAGATAGCAATATTATTTTTAATATTATAATCCTTAATTATCATAATCCTTCATATTCTTAATCATTAAATTGTTCTTAAATGTACAGATAGAGAACGCATACTTACTACATTCTCCTGAATCTGACTGTTGGAAACTGAAATACTGACTGATGCCTGTCCTGAGAAAAAGAAAAATCAACTGAGTGAAGTATTCACCCTCAAGAAACTGATTCATTCATTGATATTTTCCTTACTGTGAGGGGCGCTGCCTCCAGATGGAGGGTTGTCTTGGAAGATGACAGGCATAAGAGCCTGACGTATGGCATTTTCCCAGGATTTGGCCATTTCCTGTCCCACTCCACTACTTGGTACTGCACTGTTTGTTGAGGTGGGTACTGTCATGCTGGGTAACTGGGTGGGGTTTAAGTTCTCACCCACAAAGTAACGTATGGTGCCAGTCACAATCTCAAAGCAGTGTGGGTTGGCTCCACTGGGCACTAGGCTGAAGTCACTTGCTGGGCATACTTCAAGAATTTCAGAAAGAGGTATTTCCTGAGCAGACAAAAGACATGAATTGTGGGTGAACTCATACTGCATTTCATAGCAATAAACAATCATGTGCAAACTCAATAGATTTCTGAAAATCAATTAGCATAAATCAATATGCAAAAAAATTTTCAAGGCATAAATTCTGAACTTTACAGTAAAAACTGTACAATCCATTTACAGTATAATAATGACTGAAATAGACTGCATAATGAATTACTGTTAAAAAGTCTTCATGATGGTACTCTAACTTTCAGTAACTTTCTTTCTCAGGGTTACAGGGGATCCGGAGAACATACAGTAGTACAGAAGGGTTATTTACAGTAAGCAGTTTATCATAATACAGCAGGAATTCTGCACAAAAAAAGCAAAATACTACATTTTTTTTTTCAATTTGGGGGCTTGATCCAGTCTTGGGAGGTAAGTGTTTCTTTCCCCCTTGGCCACGAAAGTTGTAAATATATTCTTTATCCTTGCACACATGTACATTATGGTCTTCCCTATTTTTAAACCTAACAATCTGGGGGCTCAGTTCGACCGCATCATTTTTAAACTTTAAGTAAAATGTTAGCAAAGTGCAAATGCCAAACACTAACATACAGTACAGTATGTATATACAGTATGTAAACATTTGACCCAGATCTGATACTGTAACGAAGCACTGAATGAATCTGCCTTTTTGCTCCTTTTTTAACAACCTCTCATGGAATTAAAGCAGATACTCTAATCGACTTTAAACGAAAATCTATGGCAATGTGTGGAGTTTGAATGTCTTTAGCCTACAGTAGGTATGTGTAAAGTTTTGACTTTGTCTCACTGCAGTTGTATATTTAACTTCAAATGGGTAAGAAGAGGCACAAAGAAAATATTTATACACTTACTGGCCAAATGGTTTATGCAATCATAACTTAAACTTCTGGATGATTAATCAAAGATAAATGAGAATGTACAATATTATGTAAATGGTGACTTTTCTACATATACTGTATCAAAGTCAAGACATGCAGCTAGAAGTAAACTGGTCACATAAACTGCGTTTCTGATTAATTTCTAACCATCTGGCTTTATAGAATTATTACTAAAGCAGGATAAGAAAAATAAAATGTTAAAAACTCACAGCAGGACCTAGAAGTTTTATGATGCTGCATCTTCAAACATTTTTCATTCTTTTCTATGTTCTTTTTATGGATGCTTTTATAAAATATATAAGGACATATATTGGACACTTCTCACACAAACCCTGAATGAATTTTATGAAACCTGTATAGGTTTATAAAAGTCATACCTTGTAGTATTTATTGGTGGTGTCATTATGGAAGAGGATGATGCATTTGCAATCCAGGCGCCAGTAGTGTCGCTTCCTCTGTTGGAGGTGAGAGGTCAGGAATCAGAGGTCAACAAGGAGTCAATATATCAGTTAGTGATGAAGAGAGCTGCACCACCTCACAGAGAGGAGGAGAGGTGCACCAAGGAAAAGATAAGCTGGAAATAAATGTGAGGAGAAAAGAAAGCAAGAAGCAGAGATTCCCACCAAAAGGAAAACCCACCAAACACAGGGAGAACCTGTAAACTCCAATTCACTCAAATCAACATCAACATCAACATTTATTTATACAGCAACCTAAGTTGAACCAAAGTGATTTACAGCACAAAAAATTACAATAAAGTGGCAAAAATAGAAATAAAAAATACAAAAACAAAATAAAACACATAATTATAAATAAATAAATGAAAAATATAATAATAATAATAAAAAATAATAATAAAAAATATAACAAAATGATAAAATTATATTATAAAAAACCCATAAAATTATAAAATATTAAAAGCCATTCTAAATAAGTGAGTCTTCTGTTTTTAAAGTCTTTAAACGTAGGGAGGTCCGTAATATTACGTAACTCAGGTGGAATGGTGTTCCACAGTTTAGGACCAGCCACTGCAAAGGAGCGATCACCCCATTGTTTGCACCTTGACCGAGGGACCACTAGCAGGTTTTG
>JAQQZS010000003.1:22938681-22953000 GCA_030068045.1 Platyallabes tihoni | reverse complement strand
GAAAACATTGTTTAAACCCTTTACAATGAAGATCTGTGAAGTTATTTGGATTTTTACAACATTATTGTTGAAATACAGTCCTGGAAAAGGGGCGTTTCTTTTTTTGCTGAGTATATATATATATATATATATATATATACTGTTCCTCATCATTTTATTTCCTCATCATTCTACACTCGATACTCCATAATGATAAAGTAAACAAGTGTTACAGTATAAACACAGATCAGCCACAACATTAACACCACCACCAGGTGAATTGAATAACACTCACTTACTCATCGTCTATACCACTTTATCCTGTAGGCTCGCGGGGGACCTGGAGCCTATCCCAGGAGGATTAGGGGGACTTCCTAATCTGCATGTCTTTGGACTGGAGCGAATTAAATAACATTGATTAGCAATTATATAGCAGTAAACTGGTGGCAGGATCATGGGCACCCAAGGCTCATCGATGCCTGTGAACACCAAAGGCCAGCATGTCTGTTGCAGCTCCACAGAAAAGCCCACGTAGCACAAATTTCTAAAAAAAAATTTAAATGTTGGCCAGAATAGAAAGATATCTGAGCGTCAATCCGTCACAGCCTGCCGCGACCGGAACAAAACAAACAGTTAAAGGTTGTTGATCTGGCCTCCAAATTCCTCAGACCTCAATCTGTCCGAGCATCCATGGAATGCAGTGGCCAAACAAGTCTGGTCCATGGAGGCCCCACCTTCCAACCCACAGCATCCAAAGGGCCCACCACTGGCGTCCTGGAGCGAGACGCCACAGAACAGTCAGATCCCAGAGGTCTTATAGAGTCATGCCCCACAGGGGTGGAGCTGCTGCAGTGGCATAAGGGAAAGAAGCCACAGAATTGTCAAGTGTCCAGTGTCAGTGGGACAGGGCTTCACACTCCTGTTCTTTGCTGACAGGACTAAACCCTAATGTGGTCTTCTGTCATTGTAGTCCTTATGCTGGGACTGGATACGCTATCCAGTCACTTAGCCTGATTGCACATGTATTGTATTCTCATGCCAATGTTCCTATGCATGTTTGCACAGTAGGCGAACAATAGACTTTGTTGTTATCATATCTGTGTCTCCAGGGGATTTGCCTGGAAATAGAAAAGCATCATTTCTAAGGGTTCATTGTGTCAGTGAGCATTGGATTTCGCATCGCTCTTTCTCAGGAGGCTGCACCTGGTAAAATTGTGATGAATTATAAAAGACCTCTCCTTTTTGTTCTCTTATGTTCTGTTCTTTTGTCTAACATTTGGCCTAGAGTTTACTCAGCTAATTCTCTGACCCTGTGTTGCTTGCTTAATTTGGAAATTTGAACTGATATAACAGTGCTTGGTTAAAATATTCATGTCAATAAAGCTGTAATTTTAGCTGTTGGGAGTCCCAAGAAAGTTAAAATAACAGCTTTATTGACATGAGTGTTTTTATATTTGTATGTCTTTCTTAAAACCTAGAAACTTAGGTTTGCTTTAAAATGCTCTTACAGAATTTGCTCTTACAGAATTATGGGAATGAGCGATTCATATCATGTATCATATCATCTTATGCAGTTGCACTACTTGAACACTAGAGATCTCCATCTGTATAATATAAACTGTATGACAGGTTAAGTGAACAACATTGATCACCAACTATACACCAGCAAAATGGTGACAGGATCATGGGCACCCAAGCTGTGCTTTGCCCATGGGGAACAAAGACCAGGAAAAAAATCAATACTAGTCACGAAGCAAATGCACCAGAACTCCCGGTGCACCACTGGGACGAACAGGGCGAGAGCCCGAAGCTGCCAACGGGCCTCCAAACTGCACAGAACCCAATCCAGAACCCATGGGATGCGCCAGAGAAATAAGTCTGATCCATGGAGGCCTTAACCCAATGGCACAAGTGCAACCCTTAGAGAGCATAATGACCAATATGCATAACAGTTTATAGTATACAGTAACATTACAAAGAGCTCTTCAGGAGCTTTCAAATTACATCAGCTACAGTCACCTGAAAACAAAGGCAGAATTCAAGCCTTATACTGTACATTGCTACAAACCTCAATAAATCAGGCTTTCCATCAGTTTCCATTAGTTTATGTTCCATGGTGGATCTTGAGCACGACAGAATCAAACCCTTTTCTGAGCATTTTGCTGCATTTGACTTACTTTTCAGAAAGGGGACAACTTGGAATAACATAATTTTCTTGTCCCAGCAAGATTGCCAAGTTACTTTCTCAAAACAGATCATTTTATGGTTGGTATTATAGATATAGAAACTTGTATGTGCTCATGTTGATTGAGCCAAAAGTAATATTTTTTATAAACTCATTTAAAGTATTGTTGTTTTATTTACTGTTGACTGTTTGAATGCTGGGTCAGCTTTGAGGACACAATCCCAACTTTTTCTATCAAGGAAGGAAGCCATACCCTCCGAGTGGCGCAGTGGTAAAGTGCTCGCCCGATCATCCGGAGATTGCAAGGTGATGCTGTAACCTCTCGTAGCTGGAGGTCTAGAGAAAGCTGATTGAGCTCTCTCATAGGTGAGGGATGAGAGGTACTTAGTGCTTCCACATTAATCATGGTTCTACAGGCAATCAGGGGCACCTGTGAGCTCACGCAAGTTTTGCATTACAGTATGCCTGAAGTGGAAGATCTAATCAAACTCTACTATTTCATTGATAGAAAAAAAAAAACCCAAACTGGAGTTTTAAACTTGAAAATTTCTATTTTCTTCTCGTAAATTTGTAAGTTTTTTTCTCATGATGTTTGAGTTTTAAAGTTGAAAATTGAATGGTTTTTCTCATAAAAACTTTTCGACTTACAACTTCAAAATTCAAAGTTTTAAACTCAGAAATTCCTTGCCCTTCCCCTTTCAACTCTTTTTTCTTTCCCATATTGACCCTAATACATTGCCGTAATTAAAGGTGTCTTGGTTTCAAATAATGAATAAAAACAATTATTATTATTATTGATAATAGTAATAATAATTTTTTTTAAATCACAAATTCTAAAGAAAAGTAATGTTTTTAAAAATAATTCTCTTTATTTAAATAATTTAAATATCTTAATTTATTAATGCCCACTAATGATACGTGAATTATGTTATTAACAGAACAGAATGAGGATTTAAAATCATACTAAAAAATAGGTGATGATAACTTTAATATTTTTTTATTTCATTTAATATTTTGAAACAAAAATATCCTCAACTGAAAAACAGACATACAGTAGCAAAACCTGTCAATTTGGGAACATTATGACAAATTTCAAGCTAAATGAAACATAAGATGTGCATAATGTTTGTGTGATATTATAACATGCTTCCAATTAATAGGAAACTAAGATGTTTTTGAAGAAAATATTTCGAATAAGTACAATTATCATATTATCATCAGTGGACATGAAATGTAGATTCCTGAAAAACCTGCCTCCAAGGACGCTTGAGTAAGAAATGCAGGTTCTCCAAAGAACCTCAAGGTGCAGACAAAACATATCAATTACTGCATGACATTTTCACTGACCTGACTTAATACAAATTCTTTGACCACTGCAGTACAGATAGATCGGCACCTGATTATCAGCCATGTGAAAGATGTGTTCAATGAAAGATAATCAACAGTGGGGCGAAACAGCAGAGTTTCTATGCAGCTCTATTCAGGAAGCAGAGAGAAGCATAGCGCAAGCTCAGATCAAAAGGAAAGTAGACACATAGATGATTGAAGGATAAAAACAAACAAAACAAACAAAAAAAAAGGGGGGGCCTCATGGAGGAAAGTACAGCAAGGAAAAAATATTCCTGGCAAAGTATGGAGATCATTGTTTGTCCGCCATGCCCTCATTATCAACTGTTACACCTTAGTTTTTCAAATTTAAAATAACGGCAGTTGTGCTTCTGATACCATTTGCATTTAAATTCAAATTCAAATTGTATTTGTCACATACACAGCCATACACAGTATGATATGCAAAAAGAAATGTACTTCCAAACAGGTTTGAGTTTTGCAAGACATCTCTTAACAGTATCAAAATAGTAATAATAATAATAATCATAATCATAATAATAATTCCTTTTTTTAATGATGGTACTGAACATAACATATATGTACTTCTGGAGAAAAGAAAATCTCAAAAATGTTACATCAGCCTTGTACCGCTAAAGCCCTTAAAATTATATTTTATTTGAAGGACAGGACTTTAAAAAGAATTTTAAGTTAAGATTCAGTTATTTATTTAGTATTTGCCATCCTTTCACCTGATAATGTTTATGCTTTGTAATTGGCAGTTACTGTGAGTTACACCAAAGGAATTTACTAACCTGAACTACTGTTTGTTCTATTAAAAAGGAAAACTGCTTATTGATGTGAAACGTACTGTAGAGTGACTCATAAAGGGCTGGTAGGAATTGTTCCATGAGGTTTGGCGTGTATTGAATCAAGAGGAATGTGTTGCACCTGGATATGTTACTTAAGAACATTAACCCATTAGTGATTTGTTTGGCTAATTTACGTAAGGCTAATTAAAATAAGCCTAGATGCCATAACAACTCAGGTTAGGTGTTTAAAGTCTTATTTGTGCCAAACTTATAACTATATCTTTTTTTTTTTTTGGTCACTTCTGGTATTTACTTTATAATGCAGGTCTTATTAAAGGCAAATACACTATCTGTCAGATATTAAAACATTCACCATGGCATTGTTTTAAAAACCTTATGTAGTGTCACAACATTTATTACCATCCTAAGTTGCATTAATTGGCCTATAAAGTCCATGCCATCCAAACAGAGCGATGTCCGATAGAGATGGGGAGAAAAATTGATTCAGTTATGAATCGTGATTCTTTTGTTTGATGATTCATGTATTGCCACACTGACTTCAAAATAATAATAATAATAATAATAATAACAAAGAAAAAAATATATATATTTGTATGTTTATAATAGAGATGAGCCAGTCGATTGGCCAGTGACCAGAATCTCCCTTTTTCTCCAAACTCTGAGTCTAAAATTAGGCTAAAACCCACTAATTACACACTCTTACACCATCCTCAAAACATTGCAAGTGCTAATTTGAATGCATTAGGATGTGGGGCACATGTCCGCGTTAGAAGCCACACACACCTGCATGCTCACATGTGCTCACTGTCAAGTTGAGTTCTGAAATATTGAAGGCATTTGAGGCGGTAAAATATCACCGTTTCTTTATAATCTTACAGTTGGTGCACTCTGAACTATTTACACATTTTCATCCCGTGGGGTAGGACTGAATTATTTGCCAAGTTTGTTTAGAAATAATAATTATGGCGGAGGACAGAGATACGTGGTGCTCAAGTAAATGTTAAACCTTTACTTTTTAAGTGAGAAAACTAATATTTGTAATTATTATTACTACTATTATTATTATTATTATTATTACTAATACTGATATCATTATATCGGGTGGTGACTCGTGACTCCGTCAGTCCCATCCTTGTATGTTTTAATTATGTGTTGAACAGTTTTTAATTCGAATTGCAGTAATTTGGGCAGCTGTTTTTTTGTTAAAGGCCAGTAATTTAACCCTTTTGAAACACAATAACATATTTTCCATGACAAGGAAGCTAAAAGTATCAGGCTGTGCTCCAAAACACGACTCTCAGCACACTATGCTGGTCAACCTGGTAATCCACAGTTTTACTCAAAGCTCCATTTCCTGCACACCACCTGTGGATGTCCTTGCAATCTCCATACCTCAGCACCTTGCCGAAGTCAACAAGTTCACCTCTCATGCCAGGATGTCATGCTGCTGCCAAGATCAATGTTCCAGAGTGTCCTTGTGGCCCCTCTCCAGGTTTCAAGAATGTCATGTTGACACTGCACTCTAGCTTCAATGATGTTGGACTTGCTCTGAAATGAGATGTGCCTGCTCTTCACCCAAGATTTGAGGGCATCACTCTCGATTCTGGTTTCAATTAACTTTTTTTCACTCTGGTTTTCGCAATTCCCAACCTCATGGTGCAGGTCAATCCTCCTTGGTGGAGCCTCATGTTTGTGAAGACTGACACCACATCTCTCAATGACTTCTCCAGTCCATCAGTTACCAGTCAGACATGTGTTGGTGGGGATTCTGTCACAGGTTGTCACTCGGTGTCCTGAGCATTGCACGCTGTGATGCTCAACAGGCATTACACTTGACAGCACAATGTCTTGAACTTCTGCATTCTATCGTTTGTTTTGGTTCCTGCCTTGTCTCATCCCCTTCTGACTACTGGTTGTCTACCCAGTGTATCCGAGTTGTTCAGAGATGTTTCAGAGAGTTTTCCCCGTATATTATATATTTCTCAGTATATATGCAGCTGTCTTTTTTTTTCTCTGTGGGTTCATAAATTGTTTCTACTGTATATATTTCTTGCGGTTGCTTCCTGTTTCTCCATTTATGGGTTTTTAACCCAGTTTTGCCCGAAATATGGCTTTTATTTTTTAATGCCCTTGAACACTTGTTTGCACAACAAAAAAAACATTAGCAAATAAAGTATGATTTCCATATTAGAAAACTTGTAACAAAAAAATTGCGTGTGTTGCATGAGACAAAATGTGGAAGCAAAGATAATGGGTGTTAAGAGGTTTACAGTCTGTCACAGCTATTGCACTTACCTCACCGTTAATGGAGTACATTTAAGTATCTCTTAATTTAAGTATCTCTTAATTTATTTTATTTTTTTTCAATTTTGCATGTTGTATGAACACCATATAATGTATTTATCAATGCTGTGTTGGTTAATATTGTTTAAGCACTATGCTAAAGTTGGTTTGTAACACAACTTTTTGTTTCATTTTCAATTCATCATTTCTCTTCTTTTCTTCCAGCTATCACTAGCAATAGTTTGGTGTAATACTGAGCCATGATGCACTTAGGCTCATATTTCCAAAAGTAACATTAAAGAGATTTAACAACACTTCAAAGAAGACTTTGTGTCTGAAAAACATGAGATAAAAGCACTGTGTGCAAGAAGATATTAAGCTTTCATTTGACAGACGCCCTTACAGTATATTACATTAAGTCACAATTGAGGGTTAAGGGCCTTGCTCAAGTGCTCAACAGTGGCAACTTGGTGGTGCCTGGGACCTGGGTGCCAGTTTGAACCTGGGACCTTCTGATCAGTAGTCCAATACCTTAAGCACTAATCTATGGGCCTTTTTGTTCTTGAAAAATGTATTTTATTTGCTCTCTAGAAATATAGTTTGCCATGTCTGGTTCTGTCCACATGGGACCACAGGCATGAATGCTCTCAAATGTCTATGAATGGACATCAAAATGATTCAAGACGCCAAACAAGCTGCATGCACAGTTACAGGGAGCACCGATCTTCATAAGTGAGTGTGCCAAAATACATCTTCCTATGTAGATCTAGAGCTGTGTAACTGGTGCTATTCTGACCATGTGCGTTACCACGTCTGCTGTTTCATCATAGACAGCAAGTTAGAACAAAAAACTAATGTGAAATTCCATGTGAAACTGGGCAAATCTGTCTCAGAGATGTTTGACAGATTCGGCAAGATTACAGTGATGCTGCAGTGAGTCGTTCTATATGTTTTGAGTGGTACGCTCATTTCAAGACTGGAAAAACACCACTGGAAGACGGCGAGAGACCAGAAAGACCTTCAACAAGCTCAACCCCCGGAAATGTTGAAACTTGGGCATTGGACATTGGGCAACTTGCGCATGATGATCGTCTGAGAACAATACACGACATTGCTGGCGTTATAAGTGCGTCATACGGAACAGTCCAGGCAATCCTGACGTATAATTAGAACATGCGCCATGTTGCTGCCAAGTTCGTCCCCAGGCTGCTGACCCAGGAGCAGACGGATCATCGCATCGAAGTCTGCCAAGAACGCCTTTAGTGTGCCAAACCGAACTAACATTTTTTTTTTTAAACAAAACTTGTTTTAATTTGCGGCCAATGACTCACTACAAAAACAGCCAAAGTATGAGTACGATATATTGTTTATAAAGACTTAACCAAGATATTACTGATTCTAAATTGCGTACTTAAATTACCACAAACATGACTGCAGACTGATTTCACTGCATTTCGTACTGTGTATGACTGTGTATGTGACAAATAAAATTTGAATTTGATTTGAATTTGATTCATCCATTGTGACAAAACTGTGGGAGGTGGAGTTACAGCTATTTTTTTTTAATGAGACAGTATATTTTAAAAACAGTTTTTCCTTTTTTAATATGGTTAAACATCATCATCAAAGGAGGTTGATCCTTTTTAATCCTTTTAAATATAGCTATTCATTAACTAAAAATTTCCGTGTTAATGCATGGTTCAGTGACCAGGCATTAAACATATTATACCAAACCTCCAAATAAGTCACAGTCAGGAATTTATGATGGATCAGAGAGGTGCTACATCAGAGAGCCTTTGTGTGCTGCTCAGGATTGACTTTCAATAACAAAGCAGCCCTTTCAGTTCATGGAACCAGTAACATACGGGAGTACGGAGGAAGGGGAAAAAGGGGAATTTGTTTTTTTAAACGGGCTTCTGTCAATTAGTAATCTAAAGCAAGGGGTCTGATTACAGACTGATTGGAACGCTACAATGATTGCATAGGACAATCACTTTACTGCCAAGCCTCTTTATATAAAGAAACAAGTAAAACTTGACACCAACTCAGAGGTTGGGGCTGGGGGTTCCTCTACAACAATGCAAGTTCCCTTTTCAAACACTGTTCCACTTCCTGTTGATAAGCTTGAGTGCATATTTCTTTGAATAGTTAAGTAGGTAATTATTCAGACTGACAGATGCAGCAACAAACATGCAAAGTCATGTGGTGCAAAGTTGGTGATTTTTCAAAGAAGAATGTATAGATCAAATGTAACTTAGAAGCAAAAGTGTTAGAAATCAGCAAGATCATTGCTAAAACAATCTGCGAGCTTCTCTCAGTTTATATGCTGTGGTGACTTCTAGGTATAAATTTTGCTTCTCTATAAACCAATGTGCATTGTACATAGCCTTAAAATACTCTCTCTCTCTCGCTCTCTCTCTCTATAGTACATATAATTTATACACACTTCAGGAAAAGAAGACCTTGTATAAATATTTTAATACTAAATTTATTGTTATACGTTATATATTGGTATATATGATAATATTATATTAATATAATAAACCACACAATTTTTATTTTTCCTGAAGTGGTTCCTGTACTGATATTCTGATCAACTGGTATGCTACAGTTTGTTTGTTGTTGTTGTTGTTGTTGATCATGAAATGATTATCGAGTAACATTTTGAACACAGTATGGCTTATATAGTCTTTATTATCAAAACAAACAAACAAAAAAAAAAGAAGCCACAACTGGAGAGAGCATTGCATGTTGCCATGCTACTGTATGTAAAGACAACTGCTGGAATTATTTCTATAGACTAAATACTATAACTTGAAAATACCAATCAAAATAGTGGACTGTAACTAAGTGTGCTATAACTAAATTACATAACATTTGTTTCGATTTGTGTTTAAAGTTTTTGTATTACTCTTCTTCACTGACTTTCATTCCTACTGAAGGTTCTATATAAACATGCATTTTAAATGTATTTTATCAAACATTGTCATGAAGATTTTCACTAAGATAGTAAAGACCCATATTACTCTGACTCTGATTTTCCCTGATGTGCACCGACTGGCTTTGAATATATAAGAGGAACCCAAAATCTAGATGGTTAAGCCTTTTATTTTGTCACATATACATTACAGCACTGTGAAATTCTTTCCTTCCATATCCCAGCGTAACTAGGGTCAGAGCGCAAGGTCAGCCATGATACAGCGTCCTTGGAGCAAATAGGGTTAAGGGCCTTGCTCAAGGCCATCCTGATGGAGCTGGGGATCGAACCGCCGATCTTCTGATCAGTAAGTCAGTGGTTTTAAAGTCAATGGTTTTAATGTTATGGCTGTTTGGCGGATTTTGTATTTTTCAAATTATTATGAATGAACTGCAGTTTAATCAGTCACATTTTGTAGTATGATTGATGTTACTAATTGCATTGCTGTACAAAGTTATACTCTTGTACAAAGTTATGCACTTAGACTTGGCTATTCCAAAAGAATTCCAAAAGATGATGGAACAATCAGGAGATTAACATTTTCAAACAGTAGTTTGAGATCCCTTTATGAGTGTTTTACAATAGACAGGAATAGACAGTATTGTTATTCTACTTAGGACGTTTTTTTTCCCCTTCTATTTCAGTTTCATACAGTGGTCGGCAATTAATAGCATAGCTGTTTGTCACGTCAGCATCTTATAATTTTGTAGATGCACATTTGATAGTCATCAAAATATCAAACCGAGTCCCTCTTTCCCTGTGAATAGGGGCTGTTTCATCCAGTTATACAGTAGACCATTCCAATAAGAGTAAAGGTGATCACTCGCAGTAGTAGCTGTAGTGATTTAAAGTGACTTTTTAAGGGTACATTTTTAGACCCATAAAATGACAGCAAAATACCCCAGCATAACAACCAGCACTATTCCTTGAACCTATGACATAAATATGTATATGGTCTCATATTACCTATTTTACACATACTGTAATGTATCTGTAGACCAGAGCCAACCTTTTTTTTTTTTGCAACACTGAACATTGCACCACAGCCCCAACAGTCAACTTTTCCCTAACACATCACACTAATGCACAAGCTTTACAATCACTGAATGTGTGATTCAGTCCATTCCCAACCATATTCACCGACGGCTTTCCCACAGGTCTAAATGCAGCTGACTCCTTTAGCCACTGAAACAGTAGCCTGTTGAAAAGGCTTTGTGACTAAAGTTCCTGTCCTCTGAGCCCCAACAATAAGCCCGCTTTCAAACATATTGTTTATCTACTGATTTATTCAGCTTTTTTTTTTCCTGTACAGAGGCCAAAACAACAATTGTAGGTGTTTAATTATTCAACCCTATTTAAGCAAAGAAAGTTGTCCCTTAGTCGAACTTAGTTCTTTGACATACAGTATAACTGTATAACCACATGGGACATCACTGCCCAATTTATAAGACTCTTTGTATTACTAAAAATAAATATTATTTGTGAACATGGTTAACAATAAATTTTAAATATGCTTATTCATTTTGGAGATTTTAAAGAATGTGAAATTTAAACGTCTGTGAACACTGGGTGATAATTAGGTTTTAATGAATACAGAGTCAGCCAAAAATGTTTCTTTCCACATTTTACATTTCCACTTGTATAAATATTTTAATACTAAATTTATTGCTATACGTTATACAGTAATATACATGATCATATTATGATAATAATAATAGTATAATGTTATTACCATTAAATTAATATAATATACATCATACTGTTCTTCTTTTCCTGAAGTGTGTAGACGTTTTTTTTTTTTTTTTGGCTGATTCTGGATATACTATTCTATTCTATTTCTCAAATGTTAGGTTTGGTAAGGTGCAGCCAAATAATAATAGCACCTTGTTCTGTAAAGAGAAGTATGCGCCACATGTGTGTGCAGCCTAATGGAAAAAAATCAGTGGAACAGGGAGCTGCTTGAATGAAAGCGTCAGAAGGCCCTTTGTTTCAACTAATGTGCTGGAGTGAAGTCAAAACAAAAACAAATTTACCAAAACAAATCTAATTAGACACATTACAATAGTGTTTGTTTATTTGGAATAAAGTATATAAACAATTTGGTTAATTAAAAATATCTTTCCTGCTACACGGGACGTATCCTACGTTATATGTTCTGCTGTAGATAAATTCATGTTCAGAATCACAATATAGAGAAACCAAAACAGCTCTTCTAAAAAAAAAAAAAAATTTTTTTTAACAAGAACAGCCATGAGGAACACTTGCGTGATGTTTTTGTCACCAATGTTTCATATTCTCACATGCATTCCATGCATTTCCTAAATTCTATAGATGGAGAACAGAGCTTCACTTTAAAGGCAGCCATTTACTATTAAAAATAAATAAATCATGATTAATAAAAACATAAATGGAACAATATATTGGGAACTCACCTTTTGGTCCACGATGGAGCAGGCAATCTGTTTGATGTATGTAATATCCGCTGTTTGGGGCAGAAGCACTGATTCTCGTGTCAGACCGATCTGGATAATGAAAGACACTCCAGCTTGTGGGGGAGGCATGAGAGACACATTGGTGCCACAGGACCCTTGGGAAAGACCTGTGTCCACAGCAGGGGAGCCTGCTGTATACATAGCAGGCAATGAAACCGGCATGGCATGTTGTGGCTCCATAGACCCATGGGCAGAAAAAACACCTGAAGGGAAGAATACCTGAGATTGGGGTGTTGAGGGGATTACAGGGCTGCTATTAGCCATCCTGAAATGTTGAAGCCAGTCAAAGCGTGGAGCAAGACCGAAGGGCGTAAAGGAAGCAAAAAGTAAAATGTGACTTGTAGCTTCTGTTTTCTTTACAAAATTCTTTTCATTTCAAAAAAAGGAGAGAGACATAAATAGATGAGGAAATAAATAACTGAACTTATCTTCTAAACAGAGAGCCTGCCCCCTTCTCACCCTAAGGCTCCCCCTACCTCTTCCTGTCCTGCTCCTCTAAAGCTGCTTTGAGAATGAGAAAGTCCAAACTTCACCAGGAGACCCACAACAGGGGGAAAAAATACAAGAAAGACTAAAATGAAAAAAAAAAAAAAGAAATGTCGCATAAACTTGTCCAAAACAAGATGGCTTCCTAATACAGGAAATAGTGAAGGCAAAAGAGAACGCCTGGTTAAGCTTGCTTTGCAAGTTGAACCGTTTCGGTTTCTTGTCGAGTTGAACTAAACAGTACAGCCTTGAGAATGTGTAGACACTCCCTCTCTTGTCTCCACCTCAAACTGTCTGTGTTTGCCTGAGGAGGAAGTGGAGTGATAGACAGAGCCCTCAGCCAATTGACTGGAGCAAGAGTTCCAAAGAGGCCTTTTCTTCTTCCTTACAGCTGTACAGTACCTGTCCCTCCTTCTGTTTAAACTCATACACTGGAAAAGGCTTGCCCTTATTATCTCAGGGCCCAAAAACAATTTAATTGTCTATCCAAGAACAGTTGTATTGGTAATGTTTGTACCTCTGTCAGTAATCCCTGTGCCGGTGTAACCACATATTAATATTTCTTTGCATTCAGAATGTGGGCAGTTAAGTCAAGTTAAGATACAGTACGTATAGAAGGGAAGGTCACACTGCTGTTGGTTTAATGGGAATAATCTAGCAATCTAGGATACAGAGTAGATACAAAAAAAGTTCAAGTTATCTAAAAAAAAAATACTGTATATTGTATATACTGTTTATTTTACAGTATAGATTATTTATACATGATTATAAATAATTCACTTGTATAACACCATGCACTGCTATGCATTTCATGCAAATATAAGGATCATTTAAGATTCTGTATTAAACTGAATTTATCAGCTGTTTAATAACGGAGCCCTAAATGTAAACTGTTCTTAGCAATTGCTGTCCTAAATGGCATTACCAAATACAAGACTTCAAAAGGTGCAATGATAAATCATCAAGGAGGCTTCAAAGAGACCTTTAAAGGATGCAACGTGGTGGGCAGTTCGTGTGTGAAAATGATTCCTCATACACTTTTTCACAATTTAATTATCAGAATATACCAGTGACATCAGTTTAAAAACTCCATTGATGGAATAACATGATGTTTCAGTACATTCACACAGACAGCTGACTTTTTATAGCAACATATCATTGCTGAGCCTAGACTTGACCAAGTGAAAAACCTCAATAGCATGTGGTTTTCACATAGCCACACTGCTGGGGTTTTTTGTGTGTGAGGAAATGCTCTTTCACCTAGCACACACATGATTCCTATAATGCAATTTCACCAAGCATGTAAGCAATCTCCAATTATGGGCAATTATTCTTATTCTTATTATTTTTTTTTTCACTTCTGATCACATTTCCCCTGCAAATCTGACAAGTCACCAGTAGAGGGACTATCGAGAGCATAATGAGCAGTTGAATTATTGTCTGGTTTGTGAATTGTACCAGCTCAGACCAACAGACCGTACAGCGGTTAGTGAGGACAGCCGAGATCATCGGGGTCTCTCTTCTCTCTATCACAGTCATCTACACCACACCAAAACTACCAGCATTGTGGCTGATCAGTCACACGCCTCACACACACTCTTCATCCTCCTGCCGTCTGGAGAGAGGTACCGAAGCATCCGGGCCCTGACATCCAGACTGTGCAACGGCTTCTTCCCACAAGCCGTTCAAAAGTTTGGGGTCACTTTCTAACTCCATGATGGTTCCTGATTTTTATTTCTTTCTACATTGTAAAGGAAT
>JAQQZS010000003.1:22848894-22860424 GCA_030068045.1 Platyallabes tihoni | reverse complement strand
GAGCCTGGCCAGGGAATCGAACCCAGACCCTGGAGGTGCAAGGCGACAGTGCTAACCACTACACCACCGTGCCGCCCCATTAACATTTAACAAATGGTAAATAAAAAATATCTCAAATGGGACCAACACTGCATGCTGAAACCCGGCTCGAACCCGGATCGTCAGATCCAAAAATCAACAACATAAAGACTTAGCCATTTGAGCCACCACTCTTACATCTTGCATTTAATGTATTCTCGTTCCCCTTGCAGGTAGCTCGATCACACAACTTTGGTTTTATCCAAACTTCCATCTGGAAGCCATTTTATCATGAAACTTGTTCAGTTTTCTTGTGATATTATCTGTGTTAAACGTGTCATTATCATACACAGTAGGACAGCGTTACGATTATGGGAAGCCATCACGGTAAAATAATTAAGTAATGTGTTAAAGTTTCTAGATTAATCACATGCATTAACGTGTTAATATTGACAGCCGTACTTAATATTAAAGTCACACATTGGAATGCTACAGTAGCTAATGTCATGCAGCTAACTAGCATTAAACAAAAGACAAACTTCTAATTTATTGTTAACATACTGACTGTATAATTGGGAACCACCAAAGCTTTCTACGTCTTCAGAAAAAGCCAAATGACTTTTATTTCATCCAAACCACTAAACCCATTTTACACCAGAACCCTGAGCCATTTTGCAATATGTATGCCCAAAAGAATGCAGACGCCTGACCTTCACACCTGTATTCTATTCCATGTGCTTGTTGAATGTCCATTAATGTAGCCTCTCTTTGCTACTACAATAACTACAGCTGTTCCGCAAAGGCCTTCCAATAGATTTTGGCGCATGACTGATCGGATTTGCTCTTTCTTCCACAAGAACATACGTGAAGGATGAGGAGACCTGGGGCACCGTCAGTTCAGTGAGGTTGAGGTCAAGTCACTCAAGTTCATCCATACAAACCTTGGCAAGGATTGTCTTAATGGATCTCACTTTGTGCAACAGGTTATGGGTTGTTAGCTCAATAAAAGAAATGTTACTTAATGTTAAACATGCAAAGACATTGTATACAATTGTGTGTTTCTAATTTTGCTTGTTAAAACCTGAATATGGGTGTGATGGTCAGGTTTCCACACCTTCCTTTTGGCCAATAATGTTTTTAATTCACACTTATAGGAATTAAACCCATGTTCTGTAATGTTCTGTACATATATGTATTATATCTCATATTAATGTCACTGCCATAATTTTGATCCACTTTTACCTTTAAAGCAGATGTGTTTTTTTATTTACTCAAATAATTTCTGCCCCAGGTTAACTGATGTTAACTATGCATTTGTGTATGTAAATTTCTAAAAGAAAAATACACACATAACGTATGTATGTGCCACACAATTTGAATATTTCTGCTGTAGATGGAACTGTCACTGCAGTTGTAGGCTTTTCTGTCTGATCATGTTTCTATCCTGATGGAAGGGGTTCCTTCCAGGATGAAAATGTTTTTATCTACAGGGAACAAAATCTCAGTGAACGCTTTGATCAGTATGAAAATGATGTAAATCCTTTGCTGTTCACAATTTGCCAAATCTCAACCCAAAACAACGCCCATGGGAGATTGCAGAGTGATGTGTTGAACAGTACTCTCCACTACCGTCATCCAAATTAGAAATTAATCAAATATGTTTTGGAAGAATAGAGTTTATCCCCCCAGTAAGGTTACACAGACTTGTACGATTTAACAATGTAAAGAAACCATTCTTTACTCATGGTATCCAGCGACGGGACATTTAATGGGGGTTTTTCACCTGATGGTGGTATCTCATGTAGGTCCAATTGAATTATCAACAGAAGAAGGTTTTTAAGCTCCTGTAAAGATTGAAATTATGATTAGCTGTTCTGACACACAAACTAGGTCAAGCTGCTTCTATTATGAGAGTAGTCAGTAGTCTTTACTTATTTTAAATTGGTTATGGATAATATGTAATGTCTACACTGATCCAATCAAAACCTTTATAACAGCATAGAGTGTCTTCAGGTCCTACCTACAGTAGTACTAAAATGCAGGTTTTGGCTCTTAGCTTTATCTGATGTAAAACATAGTCATGTGACTTTCACAGATCAGTTGTAACATCAATAGCACTGCCAGGTGAAATAAATAACATCGATTACCAATTATATACGTACCAGTAAACTAGTGACAGGACCTTGGGCAGTCACCGCTTACCCATGACCGCGGGAACCAAAGGTCAGCCCATGTGGTCCAATTCCACAGAATAGCCAATTCACCATAAACCAAAGAAAAAAGTAAATGATAGAAAGGCACCACAGCCCACCATGCAGGCAAAGAACCCACCGACCCAGCTTTCAAATTCACCAAATCCCAGTCAAGCAACAATGGGATGCACCAGATAAACAAGTTTGATCCATGAAGGCCCCACCCTACAACACATGGCACCCAAAGACTCTGCTATCAATGTTCTGGTACCAGACACCACAGGATATCCAAAGAGGCCCTGTGGGGCAATGCCCTGAGGGTCAGAGCTGGCACAGTGGCACAAGGGGAAGCCAAACCTACAGTAGGTGGTTTTAATGTTGATGGTTGTAATGTTATGGCTGATCAGTGTATATTTAATAAAAGATATGCAGTTAAACATATAATTTTTAACTAAAGTTAATGTTAGTAAAATGACTGATTACCTTGACTGATTATAATATTTTCCTTACTTTCTCTATTTCTTTGCCAAATGGTTCCAATTGTTTTCTTTTGCCTAAACTGAGGCCTGCAGAAGTAATTTTGCAGAGCAGGACTGTAACTCTCAGTGTGAGAACTTTGATGGAATTTATGATTTTTTTTTCTATTGTCGTTGCTTATCCATCAATACTTCAATATAAATCACTGTGTCAGAAATAAATACTTGTCAATCACTGTTTTGAAAAGAGGCATCTTTCCAACAGAGGTTATCACTCACTCACTCATCATCTATACCGCTTTATCCTGGAGCCTATCGCAGGAGACTTAGGACATGAGGCGTGGTACACCCTGAGCAGAGTGCCAATCCATTGCAGGGCACACACACATACTGTACTGTACACACACTCACATGCTCATTAAAACACTACGGGCAATTTGCGAAGACCAATTAGTCTAACCTGCATGTCTTTGAACTGTGGGAGGAAACTGGAATACCTGGAGGAAACCCACCGAGCACAGGGAGAACATGCAAACTCCTATATTCTATGCACTGCTACAGTGTTGAGACATACTGTAAGTAAATACACATTTCACAGTAAAGCCGAATCAATGGTTTTCATACAGAGGATTTTCTGCGTAAAATAGTGAATTGAAAATAATCCCAGTAATCCCACTTCAATATTCAGTAACAAAAATTCTTCCTTTTTTATCGTCACTGGCGTTGTGTTGTATTAAGAATAAGTTTGAGTTGAGTGGTTCGTCACTCATCCACAAGAGTCGATATTTCTCTTTTATTTGTTCTTTATACATAACACATACAATATCTGGAGATTTTTTAATCTCTCCATGGTTATAGAGACATAAAGTCAAAGGAAGAGGAAAAAATGACAGGAGATGCAGATTAGAGCATGAATAAATAATGAACAATGAATAATGACCCAAGCTGCTCTGGCTGTTTAATGTAGCAGTCGTGCTTTGGCCTTGAGGGAATGAAGAATGATTAAATAATCAGATATGGCAATCATGAAAGCAAGTCCCATATCTAGCTTGTAGTACTTTATTTGTGTTTAGTCAGAAAGCGAAGGCGTAAATTAAGTTAGTCTTAAATCTGCTAAATGTCAGATTAGAACATCTTTAGTAAACAAATGCCATTGTAAGCTACTCATGATGGAACGTTTCCTAATGTATGTTTCATGGTTTGGATGTATTTCAAAGCTGCACGTGCCAAATAAGGCGAATTCATTAACGATTCAGACTGCAGTCTCAATGCAAAACAGTTTGTCTAAACATCAATGACTCCCTGATGTACAATATTCAAGATTCAAGAATCAAAGAACTTTATTAATCCCAGAGGGAAATGGCTTATACTTGGTTACAGTTGCTTACAGTCATTTACAGGAGGAAAAGAAAAAGAGCAAAAACAATAAATAAAAAATCTAAATCGCACACTAAACATAATTTACATTCTATAATTCTATATACAGTACAGATATTGCACATGTGAGGAGAAAAAAAAGGAAAGATATTGCACCAGTTATATATGCAATAGTTATATGTGTGATAGCAATATGTGCAGATGTACAGTATTACATCATGTGTAACTATCTGATGCTGTTATCTTATCTATACAGCTGAGTCTGAAATACATGAATGTGGCAGGGGCGTGGTTGAAGGAAGTGAGGGCCAGGTGATTGGGAAAGAATGCACATCTGATATGATGAGAATGTGTCTAATTATTGTTTGTATATTTGCGGTGAGCTAGGGGAGTGATAAAAGAGTGAGCAAGCCGCTCAAGAGAGTGAGCCACTCACAGCATCCCCTACATGGATATGTGTGTCTATGAGCAAAATAATGAACATTGCCTGTGTCCATGTCCTTCCTGTCACAGTAAATTATAGAAAAACTCAAAAGATGGACCATTGAGTCATAGCTGGAAAATGCTAGCATGCGAGTTCAAGCGTAGGAGAAAATAAAAAACGACAGATACTGTATACAGTATGGATGAAACACACACACACACACACACACACACACACACACACACACTAAAGATGAGCCATATACAGTATGATACAGTGCCATAATATACCTAGCAGCATAATAATATAATCTGAAAGGGCAGATAAATACAGCAAAAACACCCATTCTTGTTAGCCACTAGCTGATCTTTGCTAGTTGCGATGTAAGACAAATCAAGGAATAAAAATCAAAGATAATAAAATATACATGATAAAGAAAGCAGAACTGAGGTGAATATTAATAAATTCCAAAAAGTGCTTTATTGTATCAGTTACATAATTACTATAATGATGGCTAAGGCTCTAGGGTGATGGTTTTGGGATCTGAGGATCCAGGTTCGAGCCCCGCCGTTGGTGGGTTGCCATCCCCTGTGCTACCCAGCCGCTATATGTAGTGCCAGTCTCAAGCCTGGTTAGAAAAATCTAACAAGCATCTGGAGTACAACCTGGTGTACAACCATGGTCTGCTGTGCTGACCCCTTGATGTCCGCGGCCAAAAGAATGACCAATCAATACCAAATCTCTTACACACTTAGCTTGTTATGAACACTTGTCAGAATTCCATCTCTACTCAAAGTGGATTTAAATAGTGCCTTAAAAAGTGTCGATTTTGGCTACGATCTACTCTACAAGAGATATATCCTATATATCATATATTTTATGCTTTTTTGCTTTTTTTTTTAATTAGACATTTTGAAATATACTTTAGAAACCCAGATGAAAGATAACTGTTAGGGAGTAGGTTTCCCATTAGCTTAACCAGATCAATAGTCATAAATTTATGAATTGGGTAACATTACTGTACAAGTTCCACATTCTCAATCTGCTTTTATTATAGTATTGAGCTAAACCCTTTCACTTGTCTTTTATTTTATTGGAGTGATAGACTGGACTGTGTTTCTACCTCTTTCGTTCTCCCAGATTCATTGCCATTAATTGCGTAGTCTGCCTACTGTTAGTTACATTCAGGCTTTATTCATGACAAATACATTACTGCACAGTGAAATTCTTTATTCTTCGCATATCCCAGCGTTGTTAGTAGGCTGGGGTCAGAGCACAGGGTCAACCATTATACAGTCCATTATTAAGTAAGGGACTTAACTGCCCCAGGATCACCGGTTTGCTACTGTAGACAGTTGCTTTAACCAACTAAGCGACAGAGCCGTAGCCCCATTGCTGTATTGCCACAATAGCTATATTGATTAAAGCTGAAGTGAAATTATAATAGATTGATCTGAGAAATACAGGACCCCTAAAGGGACATGTGTAAGAAACTTTCTAGTGCGCACCACTAACTTTCAAGTTTGCACCAGAAACTTTTGAGTGAACACTAGAATTTTTTTAGCTGTACACTAGAAACTTTCTAGTGAGCACCAGAAACTTTCTAGTGAGCACCAGAAACTATCTAGTGAGCACCAGAAACTATCTAGTGAGCACCAGAAACTTTCTATTGAGCACCAGAAACTTTCTAGTGAGCACCAGAAACTTTCTAGTGAGCACCAGAAACTATCTAATGAGCACCAGAAACTATCTAGTGAGCACCAGAAACTATCTAGTGAGCACCAGAAACTTTCTAGTGAGCACCAGAAACTATCTAGTGAGCACCAGAAACCAATTTTCTGATTATTGATGCACACTCAATATTTTTTTTCATGTTCCTTTAGAGGTTCCATATGACAAACTAATTTGAAAATTCCTAGCAAATCCAACCCTCCAACTGTGAACAGCTTTGCAGGATGACTCATGGCAGCTCAGAAACAATATATTTTATTCTTTTTTTTTTCCCTTGACATTTCTTCCTTATTACTGTTCTTTTTTTTTTTTAAACAACAAATCACACTCTAGGTTTAATTGAGTTTATCTAAATTGATTTGAGATACAGTATCAGTATGAGTCTAAGCTGATTTAGACATACACAGATCCTGAGCCAGGTTTTCTTTTGAATCAAGAAGGTCTTTGTATTCAGATGATGATGTGGCAGGGCTTTTACATGACCTGTGAAAAGTACATTTCTAAAAGCTTCCAGACGTTTCGTGGAAGTAGGAAAATGGGAGGTAAAAGGCACGGTGGAGAGACGTCAGAAACTATAGGGACATGCGGCTGAACTTTGAAAACGGTTGCAGCTTTATGGATTTAAGTGAATTATTGGCTCGTTCTGGCTTTGCTTGTTTTTGTAACTGTAAATGGATTTATACATGCATTAAAACTGTAGAATTTGAATTGCAAAGAGTGTGTTAATGTCTAAAAAAGTTTAGCTCGTTGAAGTCTTTTAATGCACTTCAGATTTGCAGATTAATTGAGAAAAAATGCATTATAGCAGCAGTCCGCCTATTACATCTGTTGAAAGAGAGCTGGAAGCGCGAGTCAGTGTGGTTTGGCATGGGTTCATCATAGGGTGCAGCACATTACTGTCAGCATTACATAAGGCAACAATGCTCAATTGGTGGTCTCATAAAATGTTGGTGGGCCAGTCAAGGTCTTGCGTAAGTGCAGATTTTTTGCTCCAATGTGCAATTCAAATGTCATTTTATTATGAAAAGCCCTTCATATTTCTGACCTTTATGCGTTTATTTGGTAACTACGGCCACAAACAAATATGTTGAGAATATTGATGATTTTTCTCATTTTAATAATCTGAACATATTTACAGTACATTGCTGAAAGCACAATCATTAATTCTGCGAATATGGAAAGGTATGTTGCAGCAGTAATGTTTCTACTTTGTCTCAGCAGCATTGTTCCCCTGAGATGCCCTATCCCCTCGTTATCAGCAGAACCCCCCATTTTGGCTGTTCATTGACAGTATTTCAAGACTATGCTCTGTTTACTATGCACTAATAGCACAAAAAAAAGGAACTGAGAAGAGGAACAGATATACCCAGTGCACTCCAGTCCACTCGAGACCTTTACAATGGGTTTGCTAACTCACTCTCTCACATGTTCCCTTTTCATTCTCCATCTGTACATGTCGTGCTTCCTTTCTCCGATTAAGCTACTCCTTAAGAACAGCTGTGCTTTTACGTTGCTCTGTGCACATTAACTCAATGCCCCAAACAGCTGATGTAAGGTGTACCACTTAAGTGGGCATCAGACATTTTTCATGGATCCTGTGTGAAAGCCAATCATGCATGAAGAAGATGACCTATTGCAAAAGGTTCAACCCGCTCACCAGACATTTTCTGCTTTCTTGGTCGCTTTTGGGATACACTCCGTCACATGACTCTATGGTACCTTATTCTGCTATCCAGCTGCTAACAAGCTCACACTTTTACCAAAGGTTAAATTAAGGTTAACTTGAATTTAGGGCCTAGACATAAAAATGGGTGACTGATGTACTTTACATGGTTGTTTTACAGCCAGACTGTGCCCTCAGTGCCCCTGTGTGGAAACATCTTCTCACATCTCTATGGAAACCAACACCACAGTCACACTACATAGACTATTAGTGCATCTCTGCAGGTGAGCAGGTAAAACTGTTGACCTTATTTTTAGACCGAGCAGAGAGTCATACTTCCTGTTTTTTTTTCAGTTGATGCTTTACTTTGCTTAGTTTGTATTTGGCTATGATGCTACAGAATACAGTAATCAGTATTAAATTTGAGATTAAATTAGTTGAATTACAGGAAGTTAGATACAGTAACTTAACTAATTTAACCAAATGATTATTATACAATAAATATCAGCTGTCATTTAGGATTAGACATAAGTGATTAGTGATTCCTATGTAAAAAGACATGGTCTTGAAGATGAAGTAAATGAACTTTTCTTCTGAGTGTTTCTTTAAACCCAAGTCTTTTAAACCAATGGGGAAAAGTTTATATTGATGTTATTATTATTATTATTATTATTGTTGTTGTTGTTGTTGTTGTTGTTGTTATTATTATTATTATTATTATTATTATTACATCCATCCATCTAGGAACCTCTGTAGTCCAACTATTGACCAAGGAGAATGTAGTCATTTTGAAAAATTCCTGAGACATTGACTTTGATACAGTACTTGTTAGTACTGGAGCAAAACTAGTACATAACTAGAAAAACAAATCAGACACTACATTTGTCTTAACTGTTTGAATATTTTTGGCATTAATTGAATATTCCATCCATCCAACCATCTAGGAACCTCTGGAGTCCAATTAGGGACTGTAGAGGCCAATGTTGACCATTGTATTTATTCCCATTTTTACAACCGTGGTAGGACCTGCAAGCTAAACCGACTTGATGGTGAAGATCAAAGAAGAATGTCTAGGATGATTTGAGCTGACTGAAAGACTGCAGTGACTACAGGAAAGCATCTCAGCACACAGAACGCATCAAACCTTGAGGACCACATCAGGATCCACTTAATCAGCTGAAGACGTCAGGCTAGCCCAAACCGGACTGGAAAATTACCAGGTTATTTTTCCTAATCTTAGGCTGTCTAGTTTAAGCGAGTCTATGCCAATGATATCCTCCGATTCCTGTTCTTGGCTGAAGCAGGTGGATCTTCATGTGGGTTTCTGCAGTTGTAGCCATTCCAGCTCTCGAGGTTCATTGTTTTATACAATCTGAGATACGTTTTTGCTAACTGAGGGTGATTATATGAGTTACTATATCCTTTCTGGCTGTTTAACCAATCTGGCCATTTTCCTCTGACCTTTTTTATCAACAAGCCATTTCCACCAACAGAACTGTTGGTCACTCGGTGTGTTTTCATTTTCGCACCATTCTGTGTGAACTCTGGAGACAGCTGTGTGTGAAAATCCCAGAAGATCAGCGGTATATGAAATTCTTTGATCTATGTCATGATCAAAGTCACAGAGATGAGGTTTTGTTTCATCTTCATGTTTAATGTGTTTGACTATTAACTAAAGCTCTTATCTGCATCTGATTTCTTGCATTGTGCTGCTGTCGCGTGACTGGCTGAATAGATAACTGCATGAATGTGCAGATGTTCCATGGATAAGAAGTGTAAGTAAAACTGAATTCAATTGAATTGAGTTCCTGTTGGGTTTGGTACCAGCTACAATTATTGGCACCTGGGGATGTTGATAGCCAGGCTGTTTGGCTGACTGGTTCAACACAACACTGGTTCAACTGGTAACAGCAAACAAACCACAAAAAAAAAATAAAAACTAAATATAATAGCAATAAGGCAGCATGTTGGCTTTGTGTTTAGCACTGTCACCTTGCACCTCCAGGGTCCATTCCCACCGCTGCGTGCATGAAGTTTCCTCCCTGCTTGGTGGGTTTGCTCTGGGTACTCTGGTTTAAAGACATGCCGATTATGCTTTCGCCAAATTGCCTGTAGTATATTAATGAGCGTGTGAGTGTGTGTATGTGTGTGTACCCTGCAATGGATTGGCACCCCATCCAGGGTGTACTCCGCCTTGTGCCCTAAGTCTCCTGGTATAGGCTCCAGGCTCCCCATGATCCTGTACAGATATTTACGTAATTATGATATAAATACAACACAACTTGACAAAGACCAGATGAAATGGAGTGATAACGTACTTACAGTGTAGGTTTTGTTTCATAATGGGCTCTCATAGTCATTGTGTTACAGTATGTTTCAGTAAATTTCAATTCCCTTCATAATTATTTTAAAATGATATTTTAATGGAATATTATACCGCAGAAGTCCATTAATCAGGATCTGAAGTTGAGCCATGTATGTCTGGAATCAGTCCACTCTACAGCTTCAGTCTTGCAGCAATCCAGCATTCTGTCCTCATTGAGAAAGCACTCTTACGAGACTTTGGAGATTTCTATCTGAAAATGTCCACCATAAATAAACCACAACCAAAGTCTCTTCACTTCCGCAGAGAATGGGAGTAAAAACAGAATTGTATGTTCTTTGGTACAGCCAGCAACAGAGCACTGACTGTACTTTGCTCTGAGTGAAGTACATTGTAAGGTTCTCCTGGCTGGAGCTAAGCATCGAGCAGGAAGAGGGGTCTATGCAAATGTCTTTTTTTTCCCATTTTTGATCTCATAAAGAGAGGAAAATCTGATTGCTGTGTTTAAACAAATATTTCTACACAAAAAAGGGGAAAAACACAGGGTTATTTGAATCAGATTTTTTTTGTTTATATCCAAAAGTGATTTTTTTTATTATAAATATCCCTTAAAACAAATAATGTCTGGCTGGATCATTCACTCACCCATCATCATTACCGCTTTATCCTGAATACAGGGTCATGGGGGACTGGAGCCTATCCCAGGAGACTTAGGGCACAAGGCTGGGTACACCTTGGACAGTATGCCAATCCATCGCAGGGCACGGAAAAATATACACACTCACACACTATGGGCAATTTGGAAACACCAGTTAGTCTAATCTGCATGTCTTTGGATTGTAGGAGAAAATCGGAGTACCCGGAGGAAACCCACTAAGCATGGGGAGAACATGCACACTAGTGATGGGTCGTTCATGAACAATTCGTTCTTCTTGAAAAAGTTTTTGACGTGACTCAGAAGAACGAGTAGTCTCAGAGAGTGATTCGTTCATTTTTGTGCATTGTGCATGCACAAAGCAACAAAGCATCGCAAATCCTCCATATTTATATACAGGAAACAGAAATGAGTAGTTACCTTTTGGTCTGAATCGTTCGTTCTTTTGTCACATGACTCCCATAGACGCTGAGTGCAGTACACAGGAAACAGAATTGAACAGTTCTCAACGAATCTTCTAGTCCCAAATCGTTCCTTTTGTCACGTGACTCCCATAGACGCTATGAAGTGCAGTATACAGGAAACAGAATTGAACAGTTCTTCTCAATAAGTCTTTAAGTCCTAGTCGTTCGTTCTCACGTGACTCCCATAGACGCTATGCGGTGCAATAG
>JAQQZS010000003.1:22808058-22834154 GCA_030068045.1 Platyallabes tihoni | reverse complement strand
GAAAGGAGCGAGTGTGACAAAGTTACCAGAAGAACTCGTATTCTCCAGCAAGCTCAGTAAAACCTAACAGCTGTTTTCTTATAAAACTGCACAAATGTGTGTCTTAAACTCCTGATTTTAAGCAATGAGTTTTCACTCCAAATATTGACTGTTTATTTTATTCCTCTTTATTGCACTTTATAGACGTTTCTTTTCTGCAGAAATGTTTTCAAAAGTATCTTTTGCTTATGCCATATTTTTGCACAGAACTATAAGTAAAACAGCTGTTAGGTTTTACTGAAGTTTTAGACTTGCTCTGACCCCGTCCTTTAGCCATTACAGTTTGGTCCTTGTCAAAGTCAAGGACAAGCCCTTGACTGGATAGGCAAATCCTTATGCTGGCCCTTTTTTACTGCTTCCAACACATCAACTTCAGGGGGGAAAAAGGTTCACTTGCTGCCTATATGTAGTACAGTATATCCGACCCACGTCCAGCTGCCATTGTAACGAGATACTGAAAGTGTATCTCCTGTGAGAAGGACCAAACTGTAATGGCTAAACAGCTGGGTCAGAGCAACTCCAAAACTCTAGGTTTTTTGGGATGTTCTCAGGCTGCAGTGGTCAGGAGCTAGCAAAATTGATCCAAGAAAGGAAAACCGGTGAACTGGAAACAGGTGGCCAAGACTCACTGATGCACGTGGGGAGTGAAGGCTGGTTCATGTAGTCCGATCCAATGGAAGTGCTAGTCTAGATCAAATTGATAAAGGTTAACAACACAGTGTTAAATAAATAAATATCACTGTTATGGCGGCAAAAGGGGGAACCTACTCAATATTATGCAATTGATCATAATGTTATGGCTGATCTGTGTATGTATGTAATGTATGTATGGATGCATAAATTAATGAATGAGTGGATACAGTATATACACTGATCAGCTGCAACACCATCACCAGGTGAATTGCATAAAAATCGATTATCAATTATACTCCAGTAATCTGGTCACGGGATTATGGGCAGGCTTCCATGGTCCATCTAACCCCACAGGGAGCAAAGGCCAGCCTGTCTGGTCTGATCACACAGAAAAGCCGATGCAGTACAAACAGCCATAAAAAAGTAAATGATGGCCACAAAAGAAAGGTATGAAAACATCCAGTGCATCACAGCTTCCCGATCACATCTTAGCAGGCAAAGAGTCCAAGGTTGTTGATCTGGCCTCCAAATTCCCCACATCCCAATCTAAATGAGCATCCATGGAATGAGGTAGACAAACAAGCCTGTCCACGAATGCCTCACCCCACAATCAACAGCACCTAAAGGATCTGCCACTAACGTCCTTGTGCCAGACATCATAGCACACCTGCAGAGGCCATGCCCAAGGGGCCAGAGCCGCCCTGTTGGCGCATGGTGAATCTAAAACCTATGTGGATCAACTGGTTTTAAAGTTATGGCTGATTGTTTGATATATAAACACACTTGTGTTGTGGAATATTCATTTTCTCACACCCATAAAACTTGCATGTGGAAGAAACTCATCTTTGTTTATGTCATCCTTCTGCCTTTTCAACTTCTCTCTCATTGTAACCATATATGCTTTTTCTTCCTAGCTCTGTGAGGCAGCTCTGAGTCATGGCTACATACCTGTGGTGTTTAACCGCCGTAGTCAGAATGGTACACCGCTCAGCACCGTCAAACTACAAGAGTTTGGTGACCCAGCCGATCTGCGCGAGGCAGTACGCTACATCCGCTACCGCCAGCCTGCTGGCCGTCTCTATGCAGTGAGTGAGAGCACCGGCTCAGGCCTACTCCTGTCCTACCTGGGCGAGTGCGGCTCCTCCAGCTATATGACCGCTGCTGCTTGCCTGTCGCCCATCTTCCGTTGTCAGAACTGGTTTGAGACTGGTCCTGGCTGGCCCTTCCACTGGATACTCCTTCTCTATCAGAAGATCTGCCTGAGCAGGTACAGTAAAATGGAACACTTCCAACACAAAAGTGTTCAGAACCTATCGACAGGTCCTAACAGAGCGGAAAATAAACATACAGTGCACTATATAGTGGACAGCTGCCCAAAATGCATTGAGTATTTTGGCACCTGATCATCATACATACAGAATGTGCCTCCATTTTTGTGGGAAGGCGTTCTACTAAATATTAGAGCATGGTTGTGGGGATTCAGCCAGAAGTGCTGCATTAGTGATGGCAGACAAGGAAGTTTGGGGTACGGTCATATTCCAGTTCATAAGTCTTTAGTGGGCTTGACATCAGGGTTCTGGATCAAAGAGTTTTCTTTGTCCTGTCCAACCTTGGGAAACCCTTATTTTGTACACAGAGCCAATGCCATCCTGGGAAATTTGGGGTCCCTTAGGGAAATTTGTAATGCAATAGCATAGAAGGTTTATAATCTTGTTGCCATAGTTGGGGAAAGGACGCATATGGGTATAGAGGTCAGGTGTTACTCAGAGTGTTCATCCAGTGAGGGACTCTTCCTCATCTTTTTTCAATGCCTGACATTCCAGAATGAAGGATTCAACTCAAAGTTGTACAAGATGTACTAGGAGAGAAGCAGCTGTGGCGGGAAAACAAGATAGAAACGTCATGGACTCGTAACGATCCAGCTCCACATGTTGAAGAGCTAGATTTCCCCAAATCCTTAATATTCCTTAATCCTTAATAATCCATGGACTTGTTAGATATGAGAATAAAGTGGGCAGTTGAAACACTAAAACATTAGAAAATGCTTTTGTGCTTCATCCACATGTACTAGCACCACACAGACACAAACCATTACACCTTTACCATGTCAGTGTCACTTTTCTGTTGTGATACCTCGACTGGAATGTACTGTGCTCTGAGTAAAATACTGTAGTCTTACAGTAAGTGGAGGAAGCATTTTTAGAAAGCCAGAAACTTCCTCTTATACTTTGTGGATCCAGAGGCGATTTAGGGGCGGTTTAATGTCGCCACCTGGCATGTTTTTGAGATTAAGGAGGAAACCAAACAGTAAGAAAGGAATAAAACAATACGTGGCATGCTCTATTATGAAAATAATCAACAACTAACCCTAACCCTAAAGTGTGATGCAACCCGACCCAAACCAGTTAATGTTACCGCCCCAACGTTGCTTATTTTCTAATAACAGCACATCCTGGGTTTTATTCCTCTTATTCCCAATTGTTTTTTAAATTCATTATTGAACATCATGCTTTTTTTTTATTATTATTGTTGCATTTAATGTGAAACGTCTGATCCCAAGATAGACAATGCATCACCTATATTAAAGTCATGAGTGTGGCAGTATTTAGGCTTTTCTGTAAAATGTGAAGAAAAAAGAAATAAAGTGTTGCTGGAAAAGCGAAGACTAATTATAGGTTGTGCAAGATAATAATGTTTTACACAACCACCACCATGAGCTCTCATTTCCACCCATTGGCAGTATCTTTGGCTTCCACTATACTGTATAGATAAATGCATCCATAATTTCATGAATGTAGAACTCGTGCTTAGTGAATCGAACAGCAAGAAGTGGAAGCAAATTAAATCGTGTTGAGATTTGGTGCTCGCAAAATCCTTTGAATTCAAAAGTATCTTAATTTTCATGAGAAACTTTGGACATATTACATATTCTGTTTACAGTGCATGATCAGACTTCTCCAGTTTCAGTTTCAATTCATTATTTGATGCCTCATCAGAGCAATGGAAGAAGCACTGTGTATGAGGGCTGGGTAAAGTGTAGTAGCAAAAACAGACTGTAAACATTATTTTTCTTGGCTACAACATTCTCCAAAATCCATTAAACACATTTAGTTCACTAGTGGCTGCTGTTTTTTTTGTTTGTTTGTTTTTTAACCCAGCTGGTATAGTAGGTATGTTTAAGCGGAGTTAAGACTTTTTGTTTTTCTTGTAAGGTTTCTGTTTTAATGAAATTTCTTTCATTTCTTTTGATCCTTTTATTCATTTTACCCTTAAATGATCAGTTTTCATGTTTTTGCACTTTCCTGCATGTGGTGGTTCTTTACATATTTGACCAAACCAGCTGTGAAAAAGTCTAAAAAGAGTTATAAACCACATGTATTCTGCAGTCCTACACTGTTGGCATTAGTACTTTTAATTGTACTGGAATCATCCATCATTCCATCTCTATGCATTGCTCTTATCATTAGGTCTAACTAGTAATTGTCATACACTTAAGACCAAAGCATTGGGAGTTAACAAAATGTGTACTGGAACATAGGACGACCAGGATCTACTAACCATACCTGCTGTGCTAAATGAAAATGTTGTTCCAGTGCTATTGATTTCTTTAATGCTTCTGGTCAGCTCAATAGCGTTGTAAACAATTTTAAACATGGCAGCCTGCTTTTTCATCCGGACATAATCTTTACTGATTGGGTTTGAATTGTTCCCGCAGGTACAGAACCGTGCTGGGGGAGCTGGTCCATATCGACAGCCTGTTCTCCAGCCGCTCACTCAGAGCGATGGAAGAGGCACTGTTCTGTCACTCTGGTTCCGTCACGAAGGAGACACCGGCCGAAGGAGCCTGGGAGGCGTATTGGGAACGCAACGAGGCGCTGAGGGATGTGGACGAGGTGGCAATCCCTGTGCTGTGCGCGTGTAGCCGTGATGATCCTATCCGCGGTGAAACTCTGGCCACGCTACCCCTCGAGCTGTTTGAGAGCAATCCCCACTTCTTCCTGCTGTTGACGGAACGAGGAGGCCACTGCGGCTTCTCCACTGCCAATGAAGGCCCTGAGCTCTGGAGTCACCAAGTTCTTCTTGAGTTCTTCAGGGCTACCAGTGACTTCTTTGCAGCTGAAGAGCGGGCCAAGCTAAGTGCCAGGCGCCGCGGTGCGAACATAGGTGCCAAGGCTTTCCGCCATCACAGTGTGAGCACCTACAAAAGGTTACCGGTCTGCTCACACAACATCCACACCATCTACAACTGGCAGAGGTCATACACCAGGTGATGATTGTTTTTTTTTTGTTTGTTTGTTTGTTTGTTTGTTTTTTACAAATAAACGTATAAGAATGTACCAGGAATACATAAGAATTGGCAGAGATATTCAAATGTATACTCAAGACTGTATGAGTCGAGCATTTTACTGTAAGATATAGAAGTAGTCATGTAACAGGGCTCTACAGTATGTTCGACAAATGACTGTACATGATGCTTCCTGTATTTCATTCCCACGTCTATTTTTTATTATTATACTTTTTTTTTTATTTTTTTACATTCATCTGGATGGAGGCAGGTCTGTTGTTGATCTCACTGCCATTACAACATCCTGCATGTACAATGATAAACGCAGAATTTTCCATGGAGTAATGCTCTCAGTATGTGCAGCTTCTGGAAGATGGAGTAACGAGCTGTAACGTTATCATGAGGCCATTACATTCACGTTATAATTCTGTGTAAAGACTGCTGGGATATTTATAATTGCCTTGTAGGAACTTATGGTGTGTGCGTGTGTGTGTAGTAGTTGGAACTACTGGGGTTTTGTAGACCACACTATGGTTGTGGGGTTGTATCGTACGTCTCGCAATGGGTCGAAATAGTGTGTGGTTTTTTTTGTTTGTTTGTTTTTTTGACTGAAAACACTGGTGTGCCAGGCTTTTTTAATTTTCACAATTTGTAAAACAATGTTACTGTTTCTTTGTTAAATTATATATATGCATTAATTAAAAGAACTGATCTGAAATCATACTTCAGGCTCACTTTTTTTTTTTATTTAATTGTATTTTTTTAATGTAAGGGTGAAACTTTTGTATTTGAAAATTGCACTGGATCAGATGATTTATTTCCTAGCCAGAACTCATTTCGGCGATGACTTCGTTTAAACCAGACGCTTCCCAATATAGAGCTAGACTGCAGTCGCAGCAGAGTGAATGCTTGTGAGCTTAATTGGATGTGTGTGTGAATTATGTGCTACTGCTCTCACTCTGTCTCCAGTAAATTTCAGTGACCCCTGAACCCAGCAGTTCCTCATTTAGATGCATATAAATTACCTCTCAACTCCACTGCATGATATTTTATTATTATTTTTTTCAATCCTAACACAACCAGAGCTGTTGAATCAATGTTTATGTATGATATGATATGGTATGTATAATATAAAAATGATGACTATAGGTTAATCTCACTCACTCACTCATCGTCTATACCGCTTTATTCTGGATACAGGGTCACGGGGGTCCTGGAGCCTATCCCAGGAGACACCCTGGACAGGATGCCAATCCATCGCAGGGCACACACGCTTATTCTCACACTATGGGCAATATGGGAACGCCAATTAACCTAATCTGTCTTTGGCCTGTGGGAGGAAACTGGAGTGCCCGGCGGAAACCCACTAAGCACGGGGAGAACATACAAACTCCATGGACACGGAGGCGGGAATCAAACCTGGATTTAACCATTAAGCATTGTGTAGGTTAACCTTATTGGTTTAATTGACTTGCCCTATAAAGGGAAGATATTTTTTGATGACAATTATTGTTGCGTCTCGATTCACCTCTGTTAGAACTGATTCAACTCCTAAACAGATGTGATATTTTATTTGAATACTGCTTCGTCTGTAGAGATCTCATAAAGGAACACGAGCATGAGAATCAGCTTTAGCATGCCTCGGCAAACCCAGCAAGTGGGAAAACTATGGCTGGATGTTTTATATTACTTAAAATCGCGATGACTAGTGACAGAATGCGATAAAAAAAAAAAATGCAGAACATGCATGACTAAGGACCGAGTTGGTATTTTTCGTATGTTTGCAGTGCCATCTAGTGGAAAATCAGGCTGATTTAAGATAAACACATGGAGCAGACTAAAGAGCAGGACTACTCTAGTCCTATTAAACTTCCTGAGAACTGATACATTTTTGACAACAGCCAATATTCAATTAAATTTATCGAAACGCTTCATTCTGGCACAGCAGATGGGAAATCTAGAAGTAAGAGGAGAAGATTGTGAGTATATTGTAGATCGTGCAAGTACTGTATGGATCGTTAGTATTTTATTCTTTCACGCAAGACACACCATCATCTTCCAGGTGCCAAGAACCAATTCAGTTCATTTTCTATTGAAAACCAGTGCTGGCTTGACATGCTTTTTTTTTTTTTCTTCAAATGCACCATTTGTGACAAGCCTGTACATATTTTTTCTTCTACGTAGCTCGATATCACCAGCCAATGAGGTGTCACTTCCTATTTCCTGTTTCATCAGACATCACAGGCTTTTTAACCTTTTCATGGTTCACAGGGTTGTAAATAAATTCACAAGGAGTAAAACTTCAATTCAATTCAATTTTATTTGTATAGCGCTTTTAACAATTGTCATTGTCGCAAAGCAGCTTTACACAATCAAAAAAATTATTTACGTTTGTATGGAATGTGAATGTGTATGAAGACATACTTTTAAACAACTTTTCTTTTTATTAAATGCCATGCATTTTGGGGTGAATGAAACTCTAAGAGTTGGTTTCATATTTACACGCACATGGTTATTGATACTGCATTACTATCTCAGCTGCTATCTCAAACAGTAAATAGCAATACCATGCACCTATCCATCTAAGAACCTTTGTAGTCCAATGGTGACCAGTGCATTTTTTCGACCATGTGTAGGACCTCCGGTCAACATCCACACACTACAGGCTTAATTAGCCTAATCTGTATGTCTTTGGACTGTGAGAAGAATCTGGAGTACCCGGAGGAAACCCGCCAAGCACACAGATCCGAGGTGGGAATCGAACCCAGACTCTGGAGGTGCAAGTCGACAGTGCCAACCACTAAGCCACCGTGCCAACAAATAGCAATATAACTCTGCATAAAGGACGCAGAAATAACGCCTCCATGTTTGGTGTGGAATCTAGCATTATATTTAGTTTGCTTGTTTTCAATGGAAACAACTGCACAAATAAAATACATGCACTGCGTGACAATATGCCTAGAAGATTAGAATTGGAGTTGAACATGGAGTTTCCAGCTGTTTTTAAAAATACCATTGTGACTCAACGCTCATAACTTTAGTCACTTGTTCTATTAAAAACATGATCTGACAGTCAGTGACTATAGTTTAATAAAATGTTACAGTATATATATATATATATATAAATCCCATGCCAATCAAAGTTCAGAGAGAATGTCCAGTTGTTTTTTCACTTGCTGGATCAACTTTGATGATCTAGTTAGGTTTAAAAGTACAAAGCACCCCAGCAGGCCCGGGGTTTGGGCTCGGCTTTATTTCCAGGTCTTCTTTAAGTCACACCACTGATCACACCTGGACTATTTGACCTGTAGTGAAGGCTGCTGCTTGTTTCCATTACCCAGGTGTGACTATTTCTAACTCAAGCAGCAAATATTTGTTGTGGCCTTTGGCAAGATCGGCAAATTCCCAACACGAACGTGACGCAGGCAAACTAGGTGGGGTCACCTTAAAAAAAGATCTCTCTCTCTCTCTTTCTCTCTCTTTAGAAGAGCTGGTTAACTCCTCACCCTTTGGGCATGACTCGCACAGTTCGTAGGAGATGTAATGTAATGTGACATGTTGTCTGGCTGGGCAGGAGAAGACAAGATCAGTGGAAAAATTGAGGCCAGGATCTTACATTCCTCCTCTGTGACTGCAGATGAATCACATTTTACAGTCGATTGAGAGAAAAGAAAAAGGAGCTGGTGATGCTTAAACAACCTGTCTTGCACTTTCTGGTCCGAATGCAGGCAAATTCGCGTTCGCTCGTGGAGATTTGCGTCAGATCTTTTTTTTTTTTTCCATTATGCCTATTTGTGCCTGCATAGCATGACTAGTTTGAACAAGGCAAAAGGCTAAACAGGGCGGTTAGAATCCAGAGGACTGTTACCAAGCAGAAAGTGATGCCTCCTAGTGTCAGGATTTAGTATTACCTTGGCTTACAGCCAAAACACAGTATTGGTGCAGATAAATTTTTTTTTATTATTATTTTATGTTATACATATAATACAGAAAATGTGTGTGCCAAAGAAGCTACGTACTTCTAAAGTTTATGCAACATGGAAGTGACCAGTGTTGCTTCCCTAAATAATTTGCTAATTTCAGCCATTTTGGAGAGATGATTTTATGTGCTACATATATAAACAATAATCATTTAAAATGCAAATTATTCATATTTATTTATGAGTATTGATACTAAAATTGTTCTAAGCTTTTAGAAGCGTATGACCTGTAAAAATTGTTGCTCAACTTGAAGCATTCCATCCAAAATAAATTATTTTTTACCCAAATTACTAACAACTGTGTTTTTCCTTTAAACGCTCCAAATTAGAAATACACCCTATGTTATGTGGCCATAAAAAAACATAAAACATAGAAAACTATAGTTTATTCAGTCAAAATTGCCTTTGGTAATCTGCACAATAATTTGTCTTAACACATATACCTATGTTTTTTTTTTTTTTTTTTTTAAAAGCTTAAAAAGAAAAAAACTCTGTAGTGTCCGTAACCATGTCAGATTCATGTTGCCATAACCTAACAATTTTGCATTTTAGAGTATTTTCAGGTTTATGTCTTTTCATTTGAAATCTAAATTGCCCAAATTGGACAATTAAGATCATTGAAAGATTAAAATTTTAAAAAGTTACAGACACTACATAAAGTGCATGAAATTGTATTTAGCAAATGTGTTTCTGTTTAGCCGATGAAAATATAAAAGTGTATGCATATTTACAAAAAAAAAAAAAAAAAAAAACGAAGCATGGATCAGGAGATAAGAAACATTAAGTATTATAGAAAATTAAATGGTGTTATATGATCCTATCTGAAAATTCACTTTTTCACCTAGGTTAGTCACTTTTTAGCAGCAATACCATGTTTTACCTACCACATTAACATGCTTGATACATGCTAATTAGCCTGATTACTTGAAACATGCACACTGCAATTGCAACATGACAGCAGCACAATGCATGAATGCCTGGTCTAAGTTCAATCTTTTTATATATCGATTTAAATATAGAACCTGAAACCCTAGCTCAGTCCATTGAGTGTTGCTAATTTATGGGAACCTCGGTGTACAGTATGAGCATGCCCATCATCTCACTTCTCTCCTTGAGATGCCAGTCATTAGGATGAACCATGGAGAGTGAGAGTGAGGCATCTGACCACCTTGACCCCAGACATGCACCTGCAGTTTTTGGTCCATAGACCTGTGAGTTTCTATTCCTAACAATAAAGCTACGAGGCTGAAAAGGTACAGCACATACTGTATCTCCTTCTTCTGAATGTTATGTCTTATTATGCTCACATGAGATTGCCTCGGAGTACTACTCACAACAAACCATACTCTCACGCAGATCTAAATTTAGGCATATTTGTTTCCTGTTGCATGTGATTAGTCCTTCCATGGAAAAAGGAAAAGACTGAATGTAGTTTGCATTGTCACCTCCATGGTTCGGGTTCGATTTCTGTCCCGTACTCTGTGTGCATGAAGTTTTACATGTTGGTGGGTTTCCTCCAGGTACTCTGGACATGCAGATGCAGATTAGTCAAATTGGTGTTCCCAAATTGCCCGTAGTGTGTGAATGCATGTGCGCCCTGCGATGGATTGGCACCCTTTCCAAAATGTACCCCACCTTGTGTCATAATTCTCCTGTGATCAGCTCCAGGCCCCACGCGACCCTGTATACAGGATAAAGCGGTATAGAAGATGAATGAATGAAGATGAATGAATAATGTACAGTAACTTACCTTATTAGGTAGGACTTACTGATTGTCTGTTTTACAAGGTTTTAAACAATAAAATAATTACTGGAAAACTATATATCGCATGTACCATTCATTAGCTAGAACTCTGCCATGAGGAGTGTTAAATCTACAGTATAGCCTCACACACTGACAGCAGCCCGAGGTGCTTCAGCTCTAATAGATTTCACTATGTTGATGCTTATCAGCTCCTTAAATTAAGGTTGAAATGTGCAGCTTCTCATCAAATTATGAAAAACAATAAAAGACGCCAGGGTATGCTGTTACAGAAAAATAATCAATGAAGAATCTGATTACTTTCTGTACTTTCAGCTTTAACCCTACACAGTATAAGCAGTAAAGATAATGGATGGATAAATAATTCACAATACTTATTTGGATCTTACGGTATTGCATTTATTATTTTATTAGTTATAAAATGTGCTTTCATATGGTTTAATAATTAATAAATACATGGACCTGATGAATATGAATTTGGCCATTTCAATTAGTTAGGATAACAACATGAGATAACGAGAAATATCGAATATTTTTGGTGGTGTAATATTCTTTAAACGTGATTTCCTACCTGTTGTATAGACTGATGTTATACGTAGTGAATGATGCTTCTCAGCTTTTAAAACATATAACCAAATGGCTGGGTTATTTATGTGGAAACTGGACAGTGATCATAATAAGAGCTTATTAAATGCATTTTTGACATTATTCTTAAAGAACAATAATACAATTATTATTATAAAGCATGTGAGTTGTTTAAATTAAGTATAAAGCTTTATATTTTAAAACCCTTAAAACTCAAGTTACTGCAACACAGCATACTGTAGATCAATGACGATTAAAATATGTGCTTATATGTGCCTAAGTCAGGTAGAAGAACAGTTATTGTTACTTGTATATTTTACCAATACCGGGATTTGGGAATGATGATATATATAATCACATCATATATTATTTTTTTTTTGTTTGTTTGTTTGTTTGGTCATAGAAACAACCAAAAACAACCATAAAAACACATGATAGTGCATATCTGTGCTATTTCTTGGCCTATGTGACCCTTTTTTAAATTGTTTTTTTTTTTTGCTTAGTCATGTTTGTATTAAAATCATCATATTGCATATTTTGTGCTGATAAAAAAAAAAAAGGATGCGTCACTCTATACAGCACAATCCTGAGCCCTGTATATATTCATTATCTTAAAAAGCAATAACATTTAAAAAAATAAATAAACAAATAAACACATCCTGTAACAGCCAAAATGCTCTGAGCTTTAAGGTTCCGGATATGTTGGATAAAACTGAGTAAACATACATTTTACATTATTGAATCGTACAGGATTAACCTCAGCCCAATAATTTTAATGAATCATATTTTAATGTGTGAGCTTATTGTTGAACTTGACCTTTACTTCCCACCATTATCATGTAAAACTAATGACCTATTATTATGCTGCACCTCACATAATATGAATCAGCAGTTACAGTATGTTCACGATTCCCTTTTCTCCCTTTCTTTTTTTCTCCCCAAAGTACAAACCAGGTTGCCTCTGTTTTCTCTGTGGGCTCCGAACCAACGAGGCTGCGTCTCTATGAGGAATTGCTCACATTCCTCGCGGATTGAGTTTCACCTGGGCGAGAAAGGACATTCGCATTCCACTACATAAACCATCAGAAACGGCGTCGAGGCAACGGATCGCATTCCGGTTTCCGTCATGTGAACAGTACAGGAAGGGAAAGACTAATATGGTCAGTGTATTTGATTACAGTATGAGTCAAAGGGTCAGAACTAGACCAGATTGGATTTCTAAAGCGTTGATGGAAATTACACTTCTAATTTTAGACCTGACATGATGACCAATGATCATGTGTAAACTTGATAATTGATAATTGACAATTAGGATTCAAGATATATAACGAACTGATGTGGTCATCATAGGTCTGTATATATGCCTTATATATAGAGACACACACACACAGACACACACACACTGCTCGAGCGCTCTGCTGGAAGTGGACAGGGGGAGTGTCAGGGTTACAGCTGGTAGGGGTGGTGCAGTGACACAGCGAAGCTCCTCCATGCTTGCCTCCCTCCATGCCAGGTTATATAAACGTGGAGTGTTGAGTGGAGCGCTGTGCTATAGTTGGAGCACCCGGCTCTATTTGTAGAAAATCAGCTGGCCGTTTTGCTGGATCTGTGTCAGACTGTAAGACTGTCGGCCCTGTACGCAGTGAGGCGCTTTGATTTTTAAACAGGTGTGACTAAGGGAACAGTGGAGCGCTAGGAAAGCCTCCTTCTCCGCACACAGGCCTCCGTCACGGACTGAAGTCATCGCACAAACATAATCTAGGCAGCGTCGAAGGTTGTGACACTTCCTCAGGTCATCTTTCTTCGCAGCAGTCATATTATCAGAAGGAACAATGAAAGGAATTCATTTTAATTACACGAAAAGTTTAAGCAGCTGAGAGGTTTTTTTTTTTTTTACGAAGAGAGAGATATACGACTGACAGAACAGGGTACTCTGACCCAGTCGTGCGCTATGATATGCCCTGCCAGCTCCTATCACATCTCCAGCCACCAGCGCTGTTATGTAATCTATAATTGATTTGTCCACGCATGCAGAAAGCAAAGTGCTATTTCACCTAGTAACAGCAAAGTGCCGTAACCTTTCACAAAGTTAATCTGTTAGAGGACGGCCTCAAGTACCTAAGAAATTCCAGGGTTATCTACTCACTCACTCATTGTCTGTACCGCTTTAACCTGTATACAGCGTCGCTAGGGACCTGGAGACCATCCCAGGAGACTTAGGGCACAAGGCAGGGTACACCCTGGTGGAGGTACCAATCCTTTGCAGGGCACACACACATTACCGGCATTTTGAGAAAACCAGACTAATCTGCATGTCTTTTGGAGGAAACCGGAGTACCCGGAGGAAACCCACCAAACACAGGGAGAACATGCAAACTCCATGCACAAAGACTCGAGGGGGGAATCGAACCCGGACCCTGGAGGTGCTCGCTACTAAGCCACCGTGCCGCCAACCCTTGGTTATCTAGTATGTTCTGAAACACCCAAGTACAGTACCTAAAGATTTATTATGTATGGGACAGACATAGGCAACATCACAAGACAATCAAAGCCCAAAGGAGTGACTTTAACTTTAATTGAAAAGTAGAAACCAAACCTGCACACACTGCCACCATCCCCTGATAAACTATGTTCCAATTATATTATCTTATAAAAATGCATCCATGTGTTTGTCAAATGTGTATTTATATACAGTATATACTTTTAACTAATTGGAGTTAATTAGGAAAACTTGACAGTAACCATATGAATGTCGCCAAAGGTTTAAAGAAGACCATAAATCTGTACGCAGTTCATGTTCCACATAAACATTCACCATCTGATCCGTGAAAATCAACACGTAACTTGTGACCAACTTGCGGAAGAGACGCATCTGTCTGTGGGAACTGAGCACTACTTGCACATTACAGGAACACGGCTGGGAATTAACACCACATCCCCTATACAGTCCTGACAGCCATTTGCACATGTTTCAGACATTAAAGGAGTTCCTGGGAGGCCTGTGTTTCAGATGTAATGTATTCAAGCACTAGTGAACATCTGGGATAAGTGCATTAGTGTTGCAGGGGATGATGTAGAGATACTCTCATTACAGTCTTCTGTTATTGTGCACAATTTAAGGTCCCTATTTGATTTTAATCTTTGAATGTAATGTCAGGATGTCTATTAAATATTCATTTGACCTTTGCATTATGGCCTGTAATACTTACTGTAGTAGAAATGTATTTCAGCTTTCTATCAACAATCATTTCCATAGAAACTAAACGGCGTCCGAGTAGTATCTTAAAGCTGTCATCTTACAATTACAATAATTCTGACATGAATTAACTCTGTTAGCAAAATGCATGCGCATACTGGGACCTGACTGTTACAGTTTATGATGCAATAACATAATAGACATAGCATCATGCTTAAAGAGTAAAAAAAAAAAATTAATAAACAAATAAATATTTTTTTTTTGTAATGTTTGCTCAAATGCCTACTGAAAAGGTGGATCTTCTAGCACTTCGCCTGTCATGTACACTAACTCGGTTTTACCCCGCAGAACCACTTTTCACATATTTATCATATCTGCACACTCAGAATAATTATGTACAAAAGTTTTAATCATTTACAGTACTCGTGTTGTCTAAGGTGGCACGATGGCTTAGTGGTTACCAGTGTCGCCTTGCACCTCCGGGGTCTGGGTTTGATTCTTGTCTCGGGTTTGTCTGTCTGTGTGTGTGTGGAGTTTGCATGTTCTCCATGTGTGTAGTGGGTTTCATCCGGGTGCTCCAGTTTCCTCCCAAAGACATGCATGTTAGGCTAATTTCAATTTCAATGCAAGCAATTTCCCTCTGGGATTAATAAAGTTCTTTGAATCTTGAATCTTTGAATCTTGAATCTAATCGATGTTCCCGAATTACACATAGTTTGTGTGTGTGTACCCCACCACATTGCTTATATCCTATATGATGAGTGAGTGTTTTCTAAACCTTTTTCTGACTTTATTCTGGTTACACCAGTCACATGTTTATGCAGAGACAGAAATCACTCAAATCTGGCGAGAAATTGATACCATTTTGTTGTGAACAGGATGGAAATGATGATTTGCTGCATTGCTGTATCAGACTATCAGACTGGAAAAATGGTCTAATCATGTTGCATTATAGATGCCGTGCGATCTAGTCTGTACTGTAATGTGTGATTTTTTTTTTTTTTTTTTTTTTAAAGAAAAAAAACATGCATTATCTGCATCAGGTAACATTAAGCTGACAGTGTGATAATGAATTAAGGACAAGGTGATTGACAGTGTGCGCTGCGGGGGTGTGTGCGCTCTGCATTGCATGGATGTTTCTAAAGTCGTTCAATAAGCAAGCTTAAGTGCATTCCATTCTATGAACAAGGCAGGCCTTGGCCTTGCACACTGAAAGACAGATAAATGCTTCTCAAAACTTTTTGCATTTTGCGCTGCCTCCGGGCCAGATCTATTCACACGCAGAGGGCAAGAGTCCACTAGCCGAGCACCACACCAAGGCGATATGAAATGATAGAGTCCAGACAGCAAGTGGTTTAATGGTAATGCTGCAGTATTTCATGTTTTGTTTTTTGTTTTTCCCGAATGAATATGATATTACACACAGTCCTAATACTGCATCAGGTTGTACTTTGCTTATCCCTGGATACCTCACCATAGATTATTACATTTATTAGAGATCAAAGGATGTCCAGTGAGTGCCAGTGCTTTTTGATGTTTTTTACAATACTCGTATACTTTGAACAGCGTTTGAACCCTGCGCTTAAATGATGAGAAACTCAACGTCTGATGAATCTCGGCCGACGTTCCTCATCGTGGACACTAAGGATATTAAACGCGTCTGCTATCAAAAAACAACTATTTTTAGTCATGGTTTAAAATAACACACATCACCGATATGAGTGTACAGTACTGTATCACCAACCACAGCAATCTGCTTGTACACATTGAGGGGAACTGCTGTAATAACACGTGACTCACATCCCGCACTGCTGGCTGCTGGAGTAGGAACATGCTGATCAAGGTTCCTGCTGAACAAAGAAACGCCTCTCGCAAATCTTCGGTTATAGTCTGTGCTTTTCAGAACACAATGTACCCAGTACGCGGATGTGTGTGTGTGTGTGTGTGTGTGTGTGTGCTATGTAAGGTGTTGCCTAGCTGGCATTTGCTGCATGATCATACATGACCTAGAAAGTTTGACTCGTCTAGGACTTTGATTGTGTGTCACAGTTACAATCAGAAGCCTGGCTGTTTGGGGTCTGTTAATGTGTCATCGAGGCCTTATGATGAAACCAGCGACTGCTGCTCTGCCTGGCTGTCAGTCATGCAGGTCCGGGTCAGAAAGGCCAAAGCTGAGTCATTGCTGGGGTTTTGTGACTGCAAAGGTGTGGCTCCGTCTTATAAAAAAAACTGCTGCCATACAGTAAGTGCAGATTTTCCCCTGTGGTTCGAGTCTCCAGTCTCTCCCCCCCCGGTCTCACACTGTGCAACTATTTTCCAGGGTGGGGGAGGAGGTCCAGTACCTTTTTTTCGACCCTAAGTCCTGTCTCTTTAAATCAACATCAGGCATCATCCTGCACGCGGCCGCCAGTGCTGAGTCACTGGGTTCGTGCTGGAATCCTTAAAGCCTGCCCACTGTGAGTTCTCATTGGTCGGAGCGTTCCCAGAACGCGCTGTGATTGGTCAGCATGGTCGATCATCTGTTCTTAAAGTGTCAGCGCCCAGTCTTGACGCCGCTGTGTGCACAGCGATAGAGCAAACAGGGTGGGGTGAAAGGGATCGAGTTGGGCTGCTGGAATGAATTACAAATGAAAATAAGGGAGATGAAGATATCTAAGCACGAAATCCAGCCAAAGTTTCATGCATTGTTTACTCACAGTACATATCAAGTACTTTCACTGTCTCAAGCAACAATGTAACAATGTGTTAAACCTCAGAATGAATGAGCTGCTGCTTTAATAACCCACAAAACCTGATCAATTGGGTTTGAACTGAATCAGAACATCGATCCGGGTTCATTTCCAGTAACAAAATAAGCATTATTTCAAAGGTGGAAGCTGTCGTCTAGGGCTTTCCATGTGGACACACCCAAAGATATCTGATTCAATTCAATTCCAAATGATCAGGTTTTGTGGGTTTTTATTAAAGCAGGAAATTGTTCATTGTGGTTTGATGCCTCAACCAAGACCTGCTAATGATAAAATCATCGAATTCTCACGTTTGATTTATCAGAAGGTGTTGATCAATTTTCTGCAGTGGTACCTCTATCAGGAATTCATTCATCATCTATACCACTTTAATCTGTACACAAGGTCATGGGAAGCATCTCAGGAGACTTAGGGCATGAGGCAGGGTACACCCAGTCCATCGCAGGGCACACACATTCATCCATACAGTACGGGCAATTTGGGAACACCAATTAGTTTTTAAAGACTGTGGGAGGAAACCTTAGGAAACCCACCAAGCACGGGGAGAACATGAGACCTGAAAAGGGAATAGAACCCGGACCCAGAAGGTGCAAGGTGACAGTGCAGACCACTAAGCTACTGTGCCACCCTTGTGACAAGAATACTACAGAGTCTGCCAAAAAAATTTATACACACCTCAGGAAAAGAAAAATAATATGATGTATATTATAATAATATGATTAGCATATTATTATTATTATAATATTGTATTATCATATACAGTATATCAATATATAATATATAGCAATGAATTGAGTATTAAAATATTTATACAAGTTTTTCTTTTCCTGTGTATAAATTTTTTGGCTGACTCTGTATATACAGTTTTTGTTGTTGTTAACATTTATGGACGGAGTCTTCAGTGTCAGCACTCTGTAACTGTATCCACGATTGATTGTTCTCAGTATTTTACAAGCTGCATTTTAGTCTTATGACAGGAAAAAAGCGGAAACATTTGTTTATACCTGCAAAAAAATATGACAACTCAAAAAAGTAGAACTAACTTGCCTCACATCCAACAAGTTTAAAATTGTTTACCGTTCCATGGTTAAACTCTAAGATGTAATGTTTATTAATAATTGTCGTCTCATCGTCTATGCGTCTATACCTCTATACTTCATCCTGTATACAGGGTCACGGGGAGCTTGTGGCATATCCCAGGAGACTTGGGCAATGAGGTGGTGGTACACCCTGGACAGGGTGCTAATCAGACACATACATACATACACTCATTCACAATACGAGCAATTTGGGCACGCCTAGGAATTAGCCTAATCTGCATGTCTTTGGGCTGTGGGAGGAAACCGCCCAAGCACGGGGAAAACATACAAACTCCATGCACACAAAGGCAGGAATCACACCTGGCTGGGAATCGAACCCAGACCCAGTTGGTGCAAGGCGACCACCATGCCGCAACATTACAAGAATATTAATAAGAATATTAATTGTTAGCGAACACAAACTGACACATATCTACAGTGTCTCTGTAATGACGACAAGTCAAAGCCTTAACCTGACAGTATGGCATTAGTGCATCTGACATAATGAGGCTTTGTCATTAGACATTGCCTTCCTGAACAAGGGTGGAGGGTGTTGACTCATGCCTTAAAAACTCTCCGAAGATAGCACTGTTTCGTTTCAAAATATGTTCATAATTAGAACAGTATGCCTTTGGTTGTTTTCCTGAATGGCTGCGAAATCTAGGATAACTGCATATTTATAAAAAAAAAAAAAAAAAAAAAACTGTTTCTAGAGTCATGGCAGACAAAGGTATTTGTGTGGGTTTTTTTTGTTGTTGTTGTTTTTTTTTTTTAAATTCTAGAATGTGTTCATAGCGCCCAGACCGGTAGAGATGACAAAAAAACATGAAATGTGTGTGTGTTGTCACCTGGCCTAACTATGGAAACCATTTAGGTTTCAGCCAGAAACTAAAGTCAGGATCCTTCCTTGTATCTTTTTGATCTGTCCAAGGCCTCCACTGAGCCTCTAGAATTATAGCCTCCTGTGTTCAATTAAGAGTCTTCACAGCAGCAAATATTTAGCATTCCTGAAAGTAATGGGAGCAGCAGCGTTGCTTAACTCGAACCAAATAAGTATGTTTCATTTCGCCCAGTTCTGAGTAAAGTGGTGTTTGGGATTTGGCTGGTCAACACACAAGAGGCTACTATAGTGCAGTTTGCTCCACTGTACATCTAGGTGAAGGATTGTGAAACACCTATGAAAAGGAACAAACCAGAGGATCTTTGGCTCTTCAGTGAACCGTGCATGAGACTGAACACACATTCTCTCTCTCTCTCTCTCTCTCTCTCTGTCTCTCTCTCTCTCTGTCTCTTTCTGTCGCTGTCTCTCTCGCTCTCTGTCTCTCTCTCTCTCTGTCTCTTTCTGTCTCTGTCTCTCTCTGTCTCTCTCTCTACGTTGCCTGCCATTATTGTACATTCCACGGCTAGTGGTGAGATTTATTGCTTGAACTCCATAGCATGAAACTGTTTTATGTTACAAATAGCACGAGTGGTAGTTAATATATTTTCTGCTGCTTTATGTGAGCATTTTTGGGTCACTTTTTGAGTTGCTAATGGTGGAGTGGTTTGTCAGTTTACTGCACAATTCTATGTTAGACACCGGACGGACCTCTGGTACCATTTGATTCTAACATACAGTATGTACTGTATAAAAGCGCTTTCACTTTTCTGGACATTTTATGTCGTCAGGAACTGACGGTGTGTAACCATAAAACTGTAGTTTGCGATTAGATCATATTATATCATATAAGGAACTATCAAATATACAAATATCCCTGCATTTTTCTTATACAACTAATTAAGGCTTCTGTTTTCAAATCAACTGTTAGAGTGAAGTTACAGTACAAACTATTCGTTCTCATTTTCTTTTCTTTTTTTTTTTAACAAGGCTGTTGTGTGTTTAATATTTATATCAAAAGTCTATGTGAATGTATCTAACACTAAGGCAGGAAGAGTCAGTTAGATAACAAAGGTCTTGAGCAGGGTTGCCAGGTTTCCTTGCCAAAATCAGCTACTCGAAAATTCAACAAACAGTTGAATATCCCCTTTTTTTTTATCCAAATAATGCAAAACCTTTGCAAAATACCACATGCTGAATTGGTCTAGTTAGCACTAAGGATATTAATCAAACCATTGTAATTTAGACAGTAAATAAATAAATATTAAACGGCTGTGCAGTTGCTGTGCGGCTTGCTCTCCTTGCATCTCCAGGGTTGAGGGTTCGAATTTAGCCTTCAGTCCATATGTGTGTGGAGTTTGCAGGTTCTCCCCATGTTTAGTGGGTTTCCTCTGGGTGCTTCGGTTTCCACTTCAGTCCAAGGACAAATTTCTGGATAATTTATTAGTGGCAATATGAGTGTGTGTGCTTGTATAGTAGGTTCAGCAACAGATCTTCCAGCAATAGAACCTACACCAAAGTCTGCTCATGGAAAGTCATAGGTTATTGCAGCCAGACATCATTCAGCAATGACAAATGACTAAATGAATAAGTGCGATGTTAAATATTAAGAATGATCTTAAGCTGCTTAAGGCTTATATAAAAATCTGTCTAGATTTAAGCACAAATTGAAAGTCTTTAGGTTTTAATCCAAGTTCAAAGTAAAAGTTTATAAATTGCTCCAGGCTTTCCTAACAGTTATGCTTCTTGCATAACCCAAATATCCTCTCACACATCTGGTCAAGGGTCAATTCTTTTTCTTTTTTTTTTTTTTACTCCTCCTGTGTCCCTTTTCGCACTGTGTACCTGACTAAATTTATGACACAGGTTGATGATGTTACCCAGTGAGCATGCAGTCTAGCCCTCAGGTAATTTGTAGAAGGTCTTTAATACTCCAACAGACTATTTACTAAGACTGTTAGAGGACCTTCAGGTTGTCTTTGAAACAACTTGAGTGTGAGAACTTTAAAATTTAAGATTCAATTATTTGTCCCATGTACAGGAGGCCCTAGTTCACATCTCACCCAATACCCAAACCCCCAGCTACCCGTCCCAAGCCTGGATAAAAAAGGGAGGGTTGAATCAAGAAGAGCATCCAGTGTTAAAACCTGTGCCAAGTTGTATGTGCGGATCAGATGGTCCACTGTGGCGGCCCCTCAACAGAAGAAGTCAAAAGACCATCACCACCTTATAGTGCAGAAATTTTTTTTGTTTCTTTTTGCATACACTACTGAAGCTTCCACAATAACTGATCAGAGAACAGAGTCAACCGTGGTATGGTACCCCTGAAACAGGCAGTGTGAAGAGCCTTTCTCAGGGGCCGAAAAGTGGCAGATTGGCAGTGCTGAGACATAAACCGTTAACCTTCGGGTCAGTAACCCAGAGTCAGTGTCAGTGTCAGTGCCAAGTCAGTGACCTGTTTGAGCCACCACCAATTGTTAGCACTGTCTCCTTGCACTTCCAGGGTCTGGGTTCGATACCCGCCGCGGGGTCTATGTCCATGGAGTTTGCATGTTTTTCTCATGCTTGGTTGGTTTTCTCCGAGTACTCTGGTTCCCTCCTACAGTCCGAAGACATGCAGATTAGTCGAATTGCCGTTCCCAAATTGCCCGTAGTGAGTGAATGAGCGTATATATGTACAGTATGTGTGTGCCATGAGATGGTTTGGCGTGTCCAGGGTGTACCCCGCCTCACGCCGTAAGTCTCCATGACACTGGATACAAGATAAAGCAGTATATACCAAGGAGTGTGTGAGTGAGTAGGTATTAGCAGTTTTATGACTGCAGTAAAATATAACAGACATCCCCCAGTAGGCCTCCTGCAGTCCCACCTGTACCCACTGGGAAACGACCAACTGTTCAAAAGTAGGCTATACAAAACAAAACAAAAAAAAGTGAGAAAATTGCGGAACTGGCAACCATACTCTTTAAACGGAACGTTGTTCGGCGAGCGTTCCTATTGGTTGACGCGTTTTACATCCACCCGAGTCGAAGCGCCTCATTGGTGCGTACACTCGTCAATCACGAGAGCTTTTCAGCCTGGGCGTCATAACGAGGGTTTGACGTTAGAGATGATTGGTCAGCTGGTGGGTTTGACGTCACGGCGCTGCCAGCTGATCGGAGGCGAAGCCGGTATGAGAGGAGTAGAAGCGGATGGACTCCGGGAGGCAACGTGAACGCCGGGAAGACGGACAGACGGAGGGAGACAGAGAGAGAGACAGAGACTTATGGAGCAATCGTATTTAATCCGGTTAACGACAAGGTAGTATTAGTAGTTATTGTGAGTGCGTTTGTACTCTGATTCGCTTTTAAACTCGTTTTTATGTCAAGAGCAGCGGCGAGGGAGAGAGAGAAAAGTGTCAGCGGTGATTTAGGGTTAAGGTGTGGCTTTCTGCGAAATGCGATTTTCCCCGAGTTCGGTTCGGATCGTAGCTCGGGTTCGTCACTTTTTGTTTCACTCATTGTATCCGGGTTAAGGTTTTACAATCGAATGTGGCGTAAAGTAATGATCATGTATGTAAATGCTGCAGGTCGATACCAATGGATAAAATGTTTCTGGCAGCAAAAAAAAAAAACAGGAAACAACGCGAGAGTGTAATAAATCTATAATACATATTTTATAATCCTTGAGGAAGCCGAGGAGGAGGATGAGGAGGATTCGGGAGGTGAACAACAGGGCGTGGAGTCTTAGAGCTCAGTCCTGACGTGGTGACTGAGTGAATAAGTGAACGAGTGAGTGAGTGAGTGAGTGAATGATCTCTTCCTCGGTTAAACAACCCGATCTTTAACGTTCCGTGTCGCCGAGGTGAAGTTTTGAACTTGGACCTACAGTGATTTGAAAAGCAGAAGCTGTGGTGGAGATACATTGAGAAATTGCGCTTGTGAAAGTAAGACAGCAGCCTAGAAAGGCTGTAAGAGTCAGACAGTGCGGAGGGTGTTGGGGAAGTTTGGTTCAGAAGTGCTTTGCTCGAATGTTCCTGGTTCATTTCTGAACGACGTGCAATGACGCACAGATTATAGCCGTTAACCTTTAGCTTTTACTCCACACACCTTTATGGTATGTGAATTGACACTGGATTTTTAAAACAAAAAATGTATTCAAAACTCTTCACATAGTAGGGATTATCTCTTTCATCTTTTTTATTTGCCGTTTTTCTATTATTATTATTATTATTATTATTTATTTTTATTTTTATTTTTTAAGATGAAAGCCTATCATAGGATAGAATGTAATACTAAGTCGTGTGCGGGTCGTTATCACGTCGTTTTTAAATCGTAAATGACTCGGCTTGCTACTGTAGAACTCGGTGCTCTATGATATCTGTCAGGAGCGCGCGCGTGTGTGCCTCTGTGTGCGCGTGTTCACGGCCCCACCCTGTACACTGCGTTATGGATGAGCAAGTTTTTCCCCCCCATATAAAGTTTCTTGTTTCGTTTGTTTCTCTTTCACGCCAGCACAGTTTTTCAAAGGGGTTTGTATAGGTACAAACTAATATATATATTATGGATGTGAAGTGCGTAAGCAGTAGAATGAAATGTTCCCAGTGCTGCGAGGCCTAATGGACTTCAGCTTGTCTTGACTGACAGCCCACCGCTCTAAAGGTATGAAGTGTTTAAAAGTGCAGAATTATCCTGTATACCTAAAAGTAAAAGTTTGCCTTGGACGTCAGGCGTAATAGATTATTCTACATGAACGTTAGATTATTGCAGCTGGTCTAAGTCATTGAGGTTAAGGTTAGAAATGAAAATGAGAGAGACCGCCGGTGCTGTTATGACGCAGTATACAGAGTCTATCTGGCACGTTTCGTTTAGCGCAAACGGTCACTGCAAATCGTCATGCGGAGTTATACTGACTGATCACCTTTGTCCTATGATGAAGCGTTTCTCTCTTGCATTTCTGGGAGTGGCCTCTTCCAGGATGAGAATTTTCATCTACAGCTGTGGCTTCTACAGACACACAAGTTAAATTGAAGTGTGTGAAAATGATGTCGATCATGCGCCGTGGCTTTCATCGTCACAACATCTCACTCTAATTAACACCTATGGGTGGTTTCAGACAGCGGTTTCCACCAACGACTAAGGCGTTTTCACTCACTCACTCACTCACTCATCGTCTATACCACTTTATACTATATACTGGGTCGCGGGAGGCCCTGGAGCCTATCCCAGGAGCTCTAGAGCACGAGGCGGGGTACACCCAGGCCCATGGATCATGAAAGCAGTTCTGGGGCCTTGTCGTGGCACAACTGCCTACCTAAACACTTAGATATATTTTTTTCTTGTTGCCTGGCTATGTGTATGTATGGCAGCTGGATCTCCAATATGGCACCCAGATTTCCAACACTAAGCCAGTGAATAAATAAGCATTTAGATTGATAAAAACAGAATGTGACACTTATGCTGACCAGCCACCTGTCAGCAACATATTTACGATTAATAAAAGCCTTTAGGTATTCAGTTAATTAAGGCCTGATTTAGTACTTGACATTATTACACAATCAAACAGCAAATGACCTTGTTGATTTTTTTTCCCCCAGCAATCTAAATGTGTACTGATACAGACACACGCACTTCAATTCATTTCAATCCTGTATGCAACATGTAGAATGCTGAATGTTTGTCTGAAAAGAGCAAAAGGCAGTTATCCAACAGTAATTCTTCAAAAATGCTTTTAAAAGGAAAGTATAGGTAGGTAGGCCTCAAAATTATGAAGTAACAATGTAAGCTTAACAGGTAAAATATAAAAATCACCCGTATTTAGGTATTGTCGAATTGTAATTGTTAATTTATGAAACAATGCTAAGTAGGTTAATTCAAGCTGTTTTATATTATATTATATTATTTTAATATAGAGATGGTATAATTCAAATAAATACAAATAATGATACTGAAAATATTTTTAATTGCTATTCAATTTTTAGTTTTTTCTTTAAAAACTAATTAAAGTACTTCTAATAAATAAAATAAAGTTATTAAACTTTGTGGGGACTTAAAAAAACCCCCACAAAGTTAAAACATTACTTGCACGAAAAACTCAGATTTTCTTTCACCTAAACACTCATGGAAAAGAGAAATCATAAAATCATCTCATATATATATATATATAATTTTAAATATACATGTCAGCTTTTCCAGTTCCAAAATAACTTTTCCAAATCCAATTCTAGTCTTTTCCATGTGTTAACAGATCATATTGTTGTAGACCGTTGTAGGAAGCAGCAACAGATTGGATGATCATTTCTGATCTACTGTCTGTTTTTCACATCTTTAAACCCTGATTTTTTTGATTATGTATTGTAACAAATGCAAGATTAATAATTTCTTGCTTTAGAAAGTCCGGCCCCCAGCTACTGGGATGCTGTTGTTTTCTTCGCCGTTGTCTTCTTCTTCTTCTTTTTTTTTTTTTTTAACACTTAGTAAATGTTTGCTTTCTGATTGCATTGTCTGCTCCTTCAGTCACATTTGCTACTTGTCATCCCGGTCTGGCTGGAGAAATGACTACAAATGTCCACAAATGCCTGTCTGAGTATTTCTTCGGGCTGGTCTCCAGACGGCCAGACTTCAAATGGAGAAATCAGAAATGAGACGTGATTGTTATTCAGGGTCCACACTTGTCCACTTTTCTCTCGCTGTCTGTTTCCCCTCTGTAGCCAAGCTGTATTCTTTTGTGTGAAGAGCGTCTGTGGGAGAGCAATCTGGAGACCAGGGTTGTTTTCTGCTCTGCACTTTTGATTCGTCTGTGGCTTATCATGCTTCCAGGGACAGCTCGACAGAGTTTTTTTTTTTTTTTTTTTTTTTAATTAAAGGAAAGGGCCATTCAAGGAGTTCCTGGCAGGCCATCGTTTTAGCAGTGATGATGTTCGGGCATGGTGCCG
>JAQQZS010000003.1:22795727-22807958 GCA_030068045.1 Platyallabes tihoni | reverse complement strand
TTTTGTTTTTTTGTTTTTTTTTTTTAATTCAAGGATGTGACTGAGGCTTTTGGAATGAATGCTGGAAATGAATATTGACCAGCGGCTAGTATTCACTGGACTGGGGAGAGAAATGCTAGTTAGGGCCACACCCTGAGAGTTATATCACAGTTCTGCTATCTGTGCTGAAGTTGCTGCACGTTATCCTGCGAGTGGGTTGGAGAGCTCTTGTGGGATTTCTACGCAGTCTTGACTTCGCTCGGTTGGTTTGTACTGTACGGTCGGTGTAACAGATTTTGAGTGGGCTTTGTGGGGGTGTGTGAGGCTCTCTGCGATAGTGATTTTCTCCAGTTGGCAGTCAACTGTCTCTGCCTTGTCCATGTGGGAAGACAGTCTTCGGGTTTGAGTGCGCTCTGCTGTCTCAGAGATGGTGGAGCTTCCTGTCTGTGCAGCCGCGTGGTCCTTTGGGACCGAATGCTGGACATTCAAACAAGCCAGTGATGGAACTGGGCCTGCAAACATTTCCTTCTCACTGGCTCTATTCCAGAGCAGAGCTGGGTCTCAGGGTGCATTCTTCTGGAGCAGTGCGTCGACATATTTCCAACATCTGTGTATTTATTTGAAATTGGTATTGATTACTGGTGTCGTCGGCTTACGGACGTTTTAAATTAATTCGCCAATGCCATCTCTCCTAGAAGGGTTCGTTGATTAATTGGCCCGTGTTTAACCCAAGTTCATTAATGAATTAATTAATTTATTTTCCACAATGAATTTTAGCCACTGAAATCTGAGCAACATGTAAACCGCCGTCGTGGAGGACTTTTCCACTTGGTCCAATCGTGTCCATTCCATATAGAAGAATCCTGTTGATTCCTTAAGGCTGTTTCTCTGAGAACGAGGGAGGGAGGGAGGGAGGGAGGGAGTGCACGCCGGCCTGGCTCTGAGGCAGGGTGGAGTCCGTCCAGCACAGAGCACTTCAGACAGCATGGAGGGCCTTACCAGACTGAATGGAATTTATACCATATGTACCAGGCATCCGCGGAATGTGTGTCACAGGAACCTGACCAATGGAAAGAACTACAGAAAGAGGAATGGAAAGGAGAGAGAGAGAGAGAGAGAGAGAAGGATGGGTGGAGGAAGGGGAGAGAAGGCTGCAGGAACAGACCTGTGGTGTACAATTCCATGACTGGTTTCCAGTGACCTATTTAGCCATTAGGAGCCGCGCTTTCTAAAAGAATAGCGCTGTTATTTAATGATACGATGCATTATTGTTAACCGTAGAACAAGGCCGCCATGGCGTAGACTTTTGTTAAAGCCAAATGTTTTAACAAAATATCTGCCCGGAGGTCAAATGTGTCATGTCTGTAATCGGAGGAATTGAATAATACAGGCAAGAACAATCCAGTCAATCCAGATACGCAGATCACAATTGGGAAAACTCCACCTTTCGGGTATTCCGACCCAGGCAGAAAACACTACATGTGTCTTTTCGGCAGGTGTGATTTGAGACGGCCCGCTAAAGGGAGGAACTGGGATTGAGTTTCAGCTAAACATCGCTCAGATAACAGATTATATCTTAAACATGTTAATAGCAACTCATCAATGTTCAATGTCAGAAAATAGTTTGCTTTTATTGTTAGCACATATTCTTACATACACACAGTCTCCTATTAAACCTTGTGCTCTGAAATACAAGAACAAATAAGTTATTAAAACATTATAAACATGTCTGAGCTAGATAAAAAAAATGTCACTGACTAAAATAAAAAACAAGCTCTTGACCTTATAATTTATGTCACATTTTTCATTGTTATAATTTGTATCATATTTTAGTTTTTTTGACAACATGAGCATAAAATATGCTTTCTCGCTGACGGCACGGTTGAACAGTCAAAGCAAACATGACATTTAAATACCCGATCACATCGCAAGCAGTTTAGTCATTCGGGGATCATGGAGATCACATGACAATAGTACTTTTTTTTTGTTTTTTTTTTTTGTTGTTTTTAAATTCCACTGTACTGTACATCCAAACTACATCAGAGAGCGGGTTTAAAAAACGTTCATGTTCACTGGTTGAAAGTACAGTGCGAAATAAAAATAAATTATTATTTCCCATCGCCGGTTGTGACAAAGGCTTAGTAATGTATTTCTACGATTCTTTCCATGTAATTTTAATGACGGTGGGGGAGAAACTAATGGAACATTTTATTCATCTAAACTTCGACATATTCTCTGCTATGATATGATATAGAGAGATGAATAATTAAATTCATATAAGGATAACTAATAAGAATTAAAAAAAAAAAAAAAAACAGTAAGAGTGGATGGCTTACAGAGGAAAAAGATTAAGGCTTGGAACTCAAATCAGTAATCAGGATTATTTTAACATTTGAAGTTTATTATGGTTAATTATAAATGTTTTTTTTTATTATTATTATTATTATTATTATTATTATAAAATATTTTTTTCTAATAAAAAATATTCTCCTCCATGTTGCTTCCACGTTGCGGACTGGAGAGTAGAGTCATGTGACTACACACATTATTTATATATATACACACACGGTAGTAAGTTTTTAAAATTTTTTTTATTTTATTTTTTTTAAAAACATCAAATTTAAAAAATCTAATTAATAAAATAATAATAATTATATATTGTTCACATCATGTTCACAAATTAATCCACAATACACACTATTTAGTTTCATTACTGCTTAACGTTATACAGTCTTTCCCGACCCCTGTACTGTGTGTGTGTAGCCGCAGCTGTATTTGGAGTGTCTCTGCTGTGGTGTGATTTATACGCGGCCTTGACTCGCCTCCTTTCAGCTCGGATATTAGCGGGAGATTAGATGAATTCCTGAAGCGGCTCTGCGACTTCCGAATGGCTTCACAGTCGTGTCCATTGTACGAGCCTGAAGGAATTTCCTTTTTGCATCAAACTATTTTGTTTATTTGCTTGTCTGTTTAGCAAGCGGCTAAAGGAATGCGGTTAGCAATCGGGGGGCAAAGTTCACCGCTACAGAGAGATGAGTGTGAGGCCCTGGCCAAGTCGACACCGAGCTCGCAGGACCAAGCACAAAGAAAGTCTTTAAAACCTGTAAAAAAAAAAAAAAAGTTCATGGTTAAGACAGTTGCCACATCCAAAACCTGTTGGAAATGCGTCCGTTTCAATCTCCATGGCGATATAATCCCGACGCACATACTGTAATGACCAACCGCATGTAGGAATCCAATCCCTTGCTTCAACTTCCTGATGACAGACCGACTTCTACCCGAAGCTAGAATGTGGGAATGCATGGAGATTCGGTTTGGTGGTTTTCCTATTTCCCCCCCTTCATGTCCTACAATCATGGCATCTGTAACCAATCAGGTTCTTCCCCTAAATTCCACAGGGAAAACACACCAGACCTTGAATCCATAGCAGCTGTAGAATGCTGGATGGCGGAGATGGCTTTAAAGAGGCTGTATAGATCGTCCCTGGAGGATATACCGGCTGTGGTTTGTTGCACAGGATGACGGGAAGCTCACGGTATATCTGATCATCACTTCCAGGATGAGCATCAGTGCTGAGTCTACGTCTTCATTCAGACAGGCAGGAGTGGCAGGGTGGAAGTTCTCATGGAGCTTCCTGTTTATCTCCACGTTTACATTGTACACACACAAAAAAAAAATGCTATTTCTGATCTGCAGGTGCAGCTTGTCTTGTAATGTTGCTTTTATTTCAATAATAATCCTCTTCCTCTCATCCTGTAGTTTTCATCCTCCATTATATACTCCCGCAATTTACATCTGTTCCTCAGTATCTTTTAGCGTTTGCGGTCATGTCTCGTCCGCTGCTCACGGTATGAGTCATAGATGGCTAACTGAGGTCACGTCGCCATCGGATTCATCCTGGCTTGATTGCCGTGGTTCAGGAAAAGCCTGATGCAAGCTAACGGTTTGATTAAAGACATGTTCTGTTAAAGACATGCTTCTCCCTGCTCAAGCGTTCGCCATCAATAATGCATATACAGTATAGTGCTGATGGAGAGAGAGAGAGAGAGAGAGAGCACAGCGCCAAAATCAGCATTAGCAAAACGTTCATGTCTCTTGTGTCTGGCTCAAAGTTTTTATCAGTTGCACCCGATCCCTTTCTTGTCCACATGGTTTTGAATCAACTTCATACGGAAGCATTTTTAAGCAGTCACTTTCTCTCTATTGGAAGCCGCAAATGCCCTCCAGCTATTTTTACGTCCCGAACTTAACTTCTATTGCACACTCAATATTCATCGGTTATTGAGAGAGATTGGGCCACGTCCAGCGTTTGATCCTCCGGCCAAGCAGGGACATATAGCATAAAATTAGAGACTGTGTCCTTCTCGTACTACTTAATTTCCGAAACCAACTGTCAACTCGATCAAATCGAGACCCGTCTCAGCCCAATTTGAGTGAAAGTGATATACAGCAACCCTGACTTAATTCTTCTGATCATTTCTGCGCTGCACATCTCGTGTGTTTTTTTTTTTTTTAATTTTTTTTATTTTTTCCCCCCCAGAGCTAAATTAAGTTCCTTTTTCAGCAGGGCCGTAGTGGTTTTTGCTTTGCTACCAGTTTAAGAACGCAAACCTCAAAATCTTCAGCACACTTCAGCGAAAAAATAGTTTTTCAAGCTTCTTAACCACTGGGTTTGTCTCTCTCTCTCTCTTCTGCTACTCCATTTCTCGCTCCGACCCCCCTTCTTTCATTCTCGACAGGGCAAGTATGGCTGGAATGTACCTTCTCGTCCTGGGAGCTCAGAGTTTCCAACATGGCTGATTTTAATCATTATGTCACGTCACCTCGGCTCAGACCTCTCTCTGTTGTTTTTTTTTTGTTTTTGTTTTTTTAAACGACTGGAAGGCAAAACTCGGAGTCTAATTAAAAGAAATAACTCTAAACTGGTGAGCGAAATGAATAGAATTGAGACTCGGATAACTCTAAAGCACATCAGACTTTATCTCAGGTGGGTCAATCGGTTAAGGCTGTGAGTTACTGGATTACTGATGGGAAGGTCAGGGGTTCAAGCCCCAGCACCTCCAGGTTTCTACTGTTGAGCCCTAGAGTAAGGCCCCTAACCCTATCTGCTCCATTCCTAACTGGGATATGGTGTAGTGGTTAGCAATGTCGCCTTGCACCTCCAGGATCCGGGTTCAATTCCCGGCAAGGTTCGATTCCCGTCTCTGTGTGTGCATGGAGTTTGCATGTTCTCTTCGTGCTTGGTGGGTTTCCTCTGGTTTCCTCCCACAGTCAGGCTAATTGGTGTTCCCAAATTGCCCGTAGTGAGTGTATGTGTGTGTGCCCTGCGATGGATTGGCACCCTGTCCAGTGTGTACCCTGCCTTGTGCCCTAGGTCTCCTGGGATACCGTGACCCTGAATACAGGATAAAGCGGTATAGTCAATGAGTGAGGGAGTGTATTCTGGTGCACAGGTGATGCGTTGAGATGTTTCGACCGGCAGATCAGTGACACTCTCATGCTATTTATTGTCCAAGTTCTTGATCTTAAAAGGAGTTGAAGCACATCGTGGAAAAGATAAAGCGAGTTATTATTCTCACTCCTTGCATTTTTGGGTATAGACCACCAACTTCGTCTGTCTTGGCAGCCAATCACAGCTAGAGAGAGGTGTGTTTGTGTGACGTTTTTCCCAGAGAGTTGAGTTGAATTGATTTTTTTTTTTTTTTTCAAGAAGCGTCTACATCCAGAGGATCACCGACCCTTCGGGAACTCTGTGTTCTGCAATGGGATTTTCGAGTGAGCCATCGCAAGTGTGTGCGTGCACCGCGCTGTATGTGAATGAGTCACGGTGTGTGAGAGACAGGAAGAGTGGGCTATGGTTAAATATGCTTCATTGTGTGCAAAGCAGCCTGCTTATGAATGAAGCCTTTAGATCAGGGAGCAGAGCGTAGCTTTACGGCAGTGTAGGAAGGAAACCTGCGTGCACCTTGGAACAGCGAGAATTCAGTGTGAAGCGCTTCGTGGAAACACTAGCGCATCGGCGGAGGATGGTTTGTGGTTATAGCCTGAACTGAATGTAAATGGTCGTCTTGTCTAGCGTAAAGAGAAGTGAGAAAAGAATCGTAAATGATTCTTTATCGACGCGCGGTTGCGATCAGAAGTTAATGCATGATGTTTCGTGTAAATATTATGAAAATGATATGGTGTCCTATTCGCATTGAAATTCATACTGACGTCGCTAATGAAAATAAATCGATCCTGGTTGCGAGTGAGGTTTAGAAAAGCATTTAAAAAAAAAAAAAAAAAAACCCTGACATGAGAAACGGAAATGCATAATAATATAGAAAAAAAAACTCAAAAACCGAATCCAATACGAAGTGCTTTATTATAATGACGTCAATCCGAATTAAGTCAAATCATCGGGTCCCTCAAAGGTGTAAGAGGTGCAGGTTTTTACGATGTAGTGCATGCAGCACAGGTCACATGTCTGAGAATCTCGCTCTCGGTGTAACCGAACCCCGCAGCTCTCTCTGCCATCGGTATCCACGTGGCCACGGAGAGGATTTTATCTCCACCCGAGTCAAAGGGTGATTCAGGTGCCCGGGTGTCTGATAACCTGTTTTAGACACAGTGGAAGCTGCTCCTGGAAAAAAAAAAAAAAAAAAAGGCTTTTCAATCACAGTAAACATAACGGACGCACGGTTGGATGGTTGGTTGGATGGTTAGTTGGATGGTTGGTTGGATGTGACTCCGGCGAACACGCTGCTCGCTCGAACCTCCTCAGCTACCTGGTGAAATGAGCGTGGCTGGATTTAAAAGACTCTGCTGTTTGCCAAGAGTGTGTTTTTATATGTGGGTGAGTGTTTGTAGGGGTGTATTTGTGCAGTGTGGTGAGTGTGTGGGAGTGGGTTTGTAGGAGTTAGTGAGTTTGCCTGTGAGAGCATGTTAGTTTGTGGGTGTCCTGTGCTTGGCCGGAGCTGTGTGGATTGGCTCTTTCCATGGTGCCGCAGGGTCGCCGGGTTCAATGCGCAACTGAGGCTGTGCTCGGCTCGGCCCGCTCTCGCCCTTGAACTGGTGAAGAGAAGAAAAAAAGAGAGAGAGAGAAAAAAGAAAAAACGCAGCGCTACAAAGCCACCTTTAACTGCCATGCTGAGACGGAGGCCTCCAGACCCTCTGACTCTCGTTGAGGTTTCTATCATGAGGACTGCTTCTATATTATGAAATAGTTTTTTGCATAATGCCGTCATGCCCTCACCCGCCTTTTTTATTATTATTATTTTATTTTTTTTGTCATTAGAATTCTTGCATTTTTGGCGAGAGAGATATCTTTATCCCTTATGTAATAAAACAGTCTTAATTCGCATGAACTTGGATCAGTTTGCAACATTCAGAGTGTTGGAAAAAAAAGCAAGGAAGGAAGTGAGATCTGCGTAGCTGTACCGTGACTTGAAGAACTGGGATGGAAAACGGTGGTACTAATTGGACCTAAAGTTCTGGTGCTGTTCTGAGCTGGCAGCAGGATCAGGAAGGGGAGGACTGTGTGGAACTGAGCTAAGTGCAGTAAATGGGGAAGCAGTAGCAGGCTGGCTCGGACTAAAAAAAAAAAAAAAACCCGGGGCTGAGAGCACATGACTCCACTGCTTGTTCTAGCCTGCATGGTTGTGGCAGCGAGAGGAGGTGCAGCTGAAAGCCATCCACATAGCTTCATTAGCAGGCTTTACAGGTCTCCTTTCACCATGCTTCCTCTGGCATCGGCTGGTTTCATCAGATCGAAAAATTTCGAAGGGTTTGAGAAACGTTAGCTTGCTACTGAACAGTAGATCTCGTGCATGGTTTCAAGCTAATGTCTCTCTCTGTGTGCCTCTTTCTACAGGTTGGAACATCTCTTGGAACGTCCATCACACCCCCGGAATGCCCACTGGCTGACCCGCAGCAGTTCTTCACTGGCAAGCTTTATGTCCTTGTGTATCAGCTAAAGCTGCCAGCTGAAGAACTGTTGTGGTTGGCTCTTTCCTGGCACCTCCGGCTCAGAATGACACTACAGTAAGTCAAGATTTGGAGAAATCTGACACCAGCCAGATAGATGGTCAAACTCAATCTCAGGTCAGACACGTCCTGAGTTTATTTCTTTTTTTTTTTTTGGTCCATTCATTTATCCACTTCATTCCACTTTTCCCCCATCTGGAAGGTGTCACGTGAGCCGCCTGGGCCTGGCGCTGCATTCTCTGCAAGCATAAACTAAACCTACTGGCAAGGCCCATGCTGAGTCAGCAACATTCCTGAATGGATGAGATGCTCCTGCCCTTATTTGGGTGTGGAACAGGCGGGGGAAACGCCCTTCCCACCTCTCTGCTACCGATCGAAATGTTTCTGCGCGGTCGAAAGTAGTCGAACTCCACCGCTCTTACGGATGTCACAGTGTTCTCTGGACAGAAGCCCAGACCTTTACATGTGTTTCTGTTTATGAACAAGTCACTGGGTTCTTCCAGAGTATGAACGAAGAACACACTTGCTGGACTTGCATCTGTAACTTCCCCTCTTTTTTTTTTTTTATTTTTTTTTTTTTTTTTGGTTTCTCCCCCCGGGCCCTGCTGTGGTATGTGATTTGGGGTTTATTTGTTCGGCTTATGCATACTGTGCATGAGTACAACCGCTGACACTCTGGGATACACACACGCATATGCACGTGCGCACACACGCATTCACCTACGCAGACACGCACACATACAGTTCCTGACCTTCAGCTAGCAATAAGCCTCACTTCAAGGGGCTGAAAACAGGATATGAAAATGTGTCTTAAGCCTCCCAGACAGATGAAAAGCGAGGTAGAAAATGTTCTCGCCACTCAGCAGAACCAGATGCCGGTGAGCCAGAAAAAGTCAAGTCCTCACTTTTTGTGTTTCTCCTCTACTTTTTTTTTTTTTTTCTCAGATGCTGATTCAGGAACGTTATCATTAATTGTTGTGGATGTCATTTAATAAGGTTTAACCTGGATACCTAAACATAGTGTGTGCATGCATATGAATATTAATAATAGTTTTTTTTTTTTTTTTTATATAATTCTTTAACACGCAATAAAGGGAAAGGGGAAAATGGTTGCAAACTTAAGTTGACAAATAACAAGGAGGCTATGTAAATTTTATCTAAAACCGTACTGTGTTAAAAGTCAGCAATTAATCTATTATTATTATTATTATTATTATTATTACAGATAATATATAAATCAATTATTTTTTATTTCATCTTCACACATGAACCTTGTTTTATTAAATGTCGTCTTATTTGTTATGTGGACACACGACCTCTTTAATAACCTTTTTCTCAATTGAAGTATTTTTAATAGTTTTCCTTTTTCCATTTTTAATTAAAAAAAAAAAAATACAGCTTGAACATTTTCTGAAATTAAATGTTATACATGCACATGTTCAGGACGTTTTGTACATCAAGAAGCAAATGTTGTTTTGTCACTATGGTTAGGTAATTTAGTTCCCGCTGTAAACTGTGGATTTTTGCCTATAAATATGGAAATTTACAGCATATTAAACAAAAATATATCGACTATTATGACAATGCACTGTCTCTGTTATTTTTATTTTCATATAAAGTCTGGCTCAAAACTGAATCCACAGGCATTTTTCATTACATGAATTTTATTTTTATTTTTTTCAGCTCAAAAATGGCTTTAAAACTAACAATAGAAGCTCAAACAGAACCAGAACAGCAGTTAACTTCACGTCTACAAATAACAATAGAAATGTTCTTGTACTTTCATTCTTGTACTTCAAAGTCCGAGGCCGTTCATTTGAGCTTTTGCTGCAATTTATACTTTTCTAACACATCATCGCCTACGGATCCAGACTTTTGGGCCACTCTGTAGAACACCCGGTTCTTCAACTGTGTTTAAATTCTTTTACAATAAGGAAGTTCTAAATTTTTTCTTTAGTAGCAGCTAAAAGACATAATGCATATTCACACACACAATCATCACCTTTACCACTTTATCCTGTATGCAGGGTTGAGGAGCCTATCTAAGGAGACTTAGGGCACGAGGCAGGGTACACCCTGGGCTGGGTGCCTATCCATCACAGGGCACACACACATACTGTATGTGTATATATATATATGTATATATACACACTCACACTACAGGCAATTTGGGAACGCCAGTTAGCTAAATCTGTATGTCTTTGGACTGTGGGAGGAAACCGGAAAACCTGGAGGAAACCCACCAAGTACAGGGAGAGCTTGCGAACTCCATGCACACAGACCCCAAGGCGGGACTCGAACCCGTCCCCTGGAGGTGCAAGACGACAGTGCTAACCACTAAGCCACTACACCACCCTGCATATTCACATAGTGAAAGGAAAAGATTTCAGTAAAGCATGTGGGTAAAATCTAAAGATATTAAAAATGAAATGAAAGATCACATGCTTCTAATATTACACACAGACACATAAAAGGAAAAAAAACATTGTGAAATCAAATTCGTATAAATGGATCGGTATTGCACAGCTTTGTGTAAAGGTTAAAACCCCTGTGTTGTCACAGGAAGAGCAAGAGATTAAGATTACTAACGGCTAAGGGTCAGATGCTCCTTGATAACCCGGTGAAGCGTGATATTGATCGGTCAGCATGGGGATTTCAAAGCACTTGCTTTCAACACATTAGGTAATATTTAAACTCAAAGTGGATTTCTGAAGCTTAATGACCGAATGCTGTAGTTCCTCTTGCCATCACTCAGGATTTCCTTCATATGAAATGTAGACAGTTTTATAACATTTTAGGAACTTACTTAGCCAAGTTACTCAATTAAAGTTCCTGTGGTGGTGTTTTTCCCATGTGTCTGTCTTCATGCCATCTGAAAAGTGTTCCAGGGTAAAATACTCAGTCCTGGGGTAAAGCTGCTTACCCAGATTACCTTGAGTTCCAGACAGACAGATCTCTGCACCTGATGAAACATTCATGTTGCGACACCATGCCAGACCTCTTGCCAGCCTGCTTGATCTTTGGCCCTGCGACTGAGGCAGCGTGCTGCCACGCCGCTCACCGGCTCAATCGGACACAAGTCACCTGCTGTGCCACAGGACTCACTTTCACTCGGGTGGACGTAGGTACTGAGGTACTCGATGGCCTTTTGTGTATTAACAAAACCTGTTGTGTCTATCCAAGTATGTAAGAAGTGACCCAGGCAGTCTCTGATGAGAACTCTTGCGCTTTACGGTGACTCATCATCAGCTTGCTCAGCAGAGGCCATTTTGTGTGCGAAGCCCGAGAGAAGGCAGCGCACAGACATAAAGCGTGACTCATGCCAATGTGCGTTTTCACTCTGCATGTAGACAAGCTAGACACTTACAGTACAGTGTGTAGAGTAGAGCGCACCATGTTTCTGGATCGGGTTCCTGCTGTCTCATCTACATAAATAAAAAAAAAAAAGGTTTGGTATGTACATTGGTCAGAACTCGCTCTTTCAATATAGGTACATATATTGGAGGACTCGAAAGCAGTCTCCGAAAAAAAAAATCTGTATGTCTATATGTCTGTCCACCCGGATTTGTCACAGCATCACGCAAAACCTTCTGGACAGAATTTAATGACACTTTGCCAGTCCTTCCTTATTTGCCTGAAGTTGAATCTGTGCCATAAGTGAAATCAAAATGGTGAGTAGAAACGACGTTATGAGTGGCAGAATATGTCACGGCAGCCAGTGTTTTTTTTGGACAAATATGGCGAGGTGGGCATGGCTATACGTGTCACTCCACAGAATCAATCGACACAATAGTTTGCAGTAAATACACAGAGTTGCGGAAGACACAAAAACGACCGTAATGCACCTACAAGCTGCCAAAATCTACACGAAAACAAAACGAATGCGTGACACAGCAAGGCTTACTCCAAAAAAAAAAAGGCAAGTACACTATGAAAACTGAACCTTCAAAGCTAAATGGACAAATTAGTGTCTGTTTATTTTTCTGGCAGAAAGTTTAAAACCAATATGCTCTGAAACTTTCAGAAATTTTTATTCTTTGTATTACAATACAGTACAGTCTGATTACTTTAAAGCTGATCAGCTTATTTTTAGCTTTAGTCTGTTGATTATTTCTACAAACTCTTTTCCCATCAACAACATTACATAGTAATTCATGTAAGTACTGAGATTCAAAATACTACTGTATATCTATCTATCTTTATATCTATCTTCTTCATTCATCTTCTATACCGCTTCATCCTGTATTTAGGGTCGCGGGGACCTGGAGCCTATCCCAGGAGACTTAG
>JAQQZS010000003.1:22733332-22758149 GCA_030068045.1 Platyallabes tihoni | reverse complement strand
ACACAACTGGGAAGAGGGATTTTTTTTTTTTTTGACAGGGGGGGGGGGCGAGGGGACCCATCTCCTGGCATTTTATCTGCTCGATTACCCATGGAGTAACGGAGGAACAGGGTCCTCTGCAACTGGTTGTCCCCTTATTGTTCCATTATTTATGACCCCCCTTTTTAAAAAGAGGCGAGTATGTAAAAAACTGTATATATGTATATATACATATATATGGCCAGATGTTATTATGCTTTTCTCTGACAAAGGTCTTACAGCATCACAACCGGACATGTGCAAACTATTCATCACAATCTGTCTGTGGGAGTGAATAATGCATAAACCAGGCTGATTTTGTGCTTCACGTGCAAGTTCCCGAGTGCCTCTTTCTGTAGCACACAAAAGGTGGAAAATATGCAGAAACCTACTACAGTCATTTATTTATTTATTTATTTTGCATTCGGCTTCTGCACACCACCACCAATCCTCAAGTTGCGAGCCAAGTCAAGACTTTAAAGGGCTTTGACAAAAGTGTGGCATTAACCATTTGGGAAATACAGATCATTTTAATCTGGATGGAAACAAACTAACATAATTAGTGGGACAGGGTTAGCTCCGTGGTTAAGGTGTTGGACTGCTGATTGTAAGAAAATTCCACTGGCGGTCATACACACTAATGCCATAATACTGCCTCTCCAGTAAGTTGACAGATGATGTAGCATGCTATCTCCGTACTTTTCTCTTTCCATCATTCTGGTTTCACCGATCTAAAGAGTCTGGCAAAGTCTAATCTGACATTTATGGAGCACCTTCTTATGAAGCGTTTGTATTTTCTTCTTAAAGCTGTCTCTTTAGCGTAGACTTTGACAATAACACACCTAGTTCCTTAAGATGTTGTGAAATGGTCCTTCACCATGGACAGAATTCTCCGGTCATCCACTTAAGTTCTCCTCCGCAGTCTTCCAGGCCTTTTGCTGTTGCCTTTTTTTTTTTTAAGAATGTTCCAAACTTCCAAACTATTGTCTAGGCCACCAACAGTGTTTTATCTCTCTGATGGTTTTATTTAGGTTTTTTCCAGCCTAATGATGGGCACCTTCACTTGCATACACACCTCTTTGGACCTCATGTAGAGAGTTCAAGTGAACAGCTACCAAATGCAAATGAAACACTCAGACCCATCTCCTGGCCTTTTATCTGCTCGATTAGCCATGGAGTAATGGAGGAACAGGGTACACCTAGCCATGCAACTGGTTGTCCCCTTATTGTTCCATTATTTCTTACCGCCTTTTAAAAAGAGGCATATATGTTTTAAAAATATATATATATAATGGTAATGGAAATAATGATTATTGAGTCAAATCTTAAACTAAAGATAATGTACTATAGCAAGTTAAACAGAAGAATTTAAAGAGCGAAATAAAATTATTTAACTGAACTAAACTAACGCAGTGGATTAATTCATGTATAGGAATTACAAAGGTGATTAATATTCATAACCTTATTTGGAAGAATAAAATCATACTGCGTCACCCACATTCATTTAAAAAGTATTTTTGTCTCTTAGTTTAGATGAACTTGATTAACTTCAAAGTGTGAACTTCTCCAGAAAAAAAGGTTTTCAAACACATACTTAAAGAGAGCTGATTTCCCGCCCCGCCCCCCCCCGTCCTAAGTTTGCATAGAACGCTTTGTCAACTAATATACTTGTATTTATTATTTAGAAATCACAACCAGTGTTAATTATTTGACTTGGATTATCTGTGTAACAGCCAAGCAAGCTCCTGGGAATGACTTGCTACTATGCGAGTAAGAACATATTGAATTCCATCCTTTAATTTCCATCCAGGACTATTTTTTAAGTGCTGCTGTTAGACACAACTAATCAGACCAATCAGAGAAAGTACACACCAGTTCAACAGTTAAGGGTTAATTAGTTGTCCTTTTCTGGAAATCCATTAAGGTTCTATAGAAAACCAGAAAAAATAGATATACCTGAACAGGACAAAAGCACAGAGCACCTGGTTTGAGTGGTATCTGGGAAAAATATACACGTTTTTACAATATAGCATTGCAACAAAAAAAAAAAAAAAAAATGTGTTTTGAAGGCCCCCAAAAAATCACAAGTTGTACGAAATGTGGATTCAAAAGAACACAATTACTGAACTAACTTTCCACCTTTAAATACACACAAATTAAATCCAGTGCATTCTTACAATTGGATTTTTATTTATATTCAAGCAGCCTCAAAATACAGTACTTAATATAACATGAACATACAGTACATGCAGAAAGTAAATTGACATATGAACCAATCTAAGTATAAGGAATTTCACAGTCATTGCCTTTATGAAAGATGAAATACTACAAGGCAGCAGGGTGGCTTAGTGGTTAGCACTGTCACCTTGCACCTCCAGGTCCCGGGTTTGATTCCTGCGTTTGATTCGAGTTTGAATGTCCTCCCCGTACTTGGTGGGATTCCTCCCACAGTCCTAAAGAATGCCAGGAGAGGCTCGGGACCTGCTGTAGTGATTCTTGTGAACAGTCAGAGAGTTGAAAGCTCTCAGGAAAAAAAAACAGTCTGGTTTGATCATCAAAGTACAATCACATTACACCAACACATTACAGGAACTTGGCACTGTAATGAGTGAGTGTAACTGAGTTACTGTAACAGAGTGACTGTTACATACAGTCCCAACCTCACTTCAAGCCATTTCCACATTTGGGCCATTAAAGGAGATCTGGGGAGGCCAGTGTTTCAGTTGTGAAGCAGGCATTCTGATCATGGCTCACGATGTACTAGACAACTTTCTACCTTGATGGTGTCCAAGCATAAGTGAAACACTGGTATAAGTGCATTAGTGTAGCTGGGGATTATATAGAGAAATAAAGGGAGTTTTTAATTTTCCTAAGTGTGTCCTGTTATTCTGCACAATCAAAACATCTGCGACACATCGTTACACCCAAATGGCTTTGATTTACAGTCAGTTCCATGAGTATTTGGACATGGAAAGAATTTTCAGATTTTTGCCTTTGTACTCCATCACAATGGATTTGGAATTTACAAACCCAGTGTGATTGAAGTATAGACTTTCATCTTTAATATTGTACCAACTATTACATTTTCCTCTTCATTTTCACAGGCACAAAATTAATTTGACAAACTAAAAATTATAAAGATAACTCTAAAGCTGTCTGAAGTCTTACAGTACAGACATAACCAAATGTTGCTATTGGGTTGCTTTCAGAGAATGTTTTGTGTCATTGTCAATCTGTACTGAGAAATAACATTCATTCAAATTCATCCTATAAATTTACAGTGCTGTGAAGAAGTATTTGCTCCCCACCAGCTTTTTTTTTTTTTTTTTTGCATATTTGTCACATTATTAGATAACCCAAGTAAACACAAAATGCAATTATTAAGGGAAAAAAAGATGTCCAAACCTGCCTGGCCATATGTGAAAAAGTAATTGCCCCCTAAACCTAATAACTGATTGTGCCAACCTTGGAAGAACCAATTGCAATCATAACTGACAGTCTTTCACATCGCTGCGGAGGAATTTTGGCCCACTCTTCTTTGCAGAATTATTCTAATTCAGCCACAGCGGATAGTTTTCAAGCATGAACAGCCTGTTTAAGAATCTCAATCAGATTTAAGTCCAGACTTTGACTAGACCATTCCAAAAACCTTAATTTTGCCTTTTTTTTTTTTTTGAGCCATTCAGATGTGGACTTGCTGGTGTGTTTTGGATCATTGTCCTGCTGCATAACCCAAGTGCGTCTGAGCTTGAGCTGATCTCACACTTAAAGACGCATTTACTAACCTAGAAAATGTGAGATTCAAAAATAAAAATAAATATGCACAAACCTAAATAGGTAGAATGTTAGTACTCAGTAATGGTCTAGTTTAACTAGTTTGGTCTAGTGCTGAGAAAGGAGAGTAGATAAGTATGTGAAAAAGCTTTTAAACATACACAAACAATATGAACTGAATTTTAGTTCATTTTAACCAACTATACAAACAGCAAAATTTTATAAAATTCACAAAGAAACAGCAGAGATACACATGATCTTGTGTTTTTATGGTTGTTTTCGGTTGTTTCTATGAGTTAAAAAAATTTTGAGAGTTCTACATTTTTCTGACGTCACTCCCATATTCCAGTAGTGGTAAAATTTACCCTTTATAAAAGCAATGATAACTATTGTTCTACTTGACATATCCAAAAACCCAAATACACAGTTTGAAGTCTGAAGCCTCCCCGTTAACTCTCACCAGCAAGGCTTCTAAATAAGCACTTTTTAAAACCGGCATTGACCTAGTGTTTATGCTGAGTTTCCGGCACAGTTCTGCACCACTTGGGCTTTAAGGGTTGGCAAAGTTAAAATACCCCTCTGATCTGATTGCTTGGATGATGAGCATTTGTATTAAAGCTAATGGAATGTGTGAAAACCTTTGCAAAGAATCAGAAAACTTGATCACTGATTGCACCCCAAAATTACTGTCTGAACCTTCATCTGTGAGTTTTACACAAGTCTACCAAGATTAACACCGTTTGGTGCTTTTGAATTCAATCATCCAAACTGAGGAATCTTCCAGCAATATCCGAGTGCTGAGAAAACTGTAAAGTACAGTATAGCGTGCAACAGAACTGATAATCTGGTTAAATGCACCTCATCGTAATCTACTCAACTCTTCACTCTGTGCAACTGGATATCCGCGAAGATGACACATGGAGTACAACTCCGGCAGAGGCTAAACTATGCATCATAACGTACGGGTGAAGAGGATTTCCCTGGTACCCACCCATGTTACATCTCCCGTGTGAGAATTCTAACAGGGAACAAACCAATGTCAGAAATACGACGTCCTGTTAGAGCTGCAATGAAACCGACAGCACCGGATATTTTTATTTATTTGAGATGTTTATTTCGGGATGCTGTATCAAGCAAAAACAGAAACAGGACGATGATGCTGTGACCTTTAGATAAAGCCCTGAACAGGAAGAGCGTTGTTGCATGACTGATGACTCGGATTGTTGACCATTTAGAGCATGGCACTGCATCAGTATGACTTTGCAAAACCTCATGTGACACAGCTGGAGAACATCTGTACATACCAGTCGAGACGTACAAATTGGGGTGGGGAAATTATTTCCTGAAGAGAGAAAATTGAAGTTATAGTGTGTACTGTATAGTATTTGTATATATGGAGAAAGAAAAATTATAATCATGTCACTTTAATAAAACAAACAAAAGTGCTAAGAAGCCACAGTTTATCATTATAATGGCAAGTAAAGCAGTTGCCAGAGCTAGCACTCAATCTAGACCAATGGTCTCTCAAACTTTTATAGTCTGGGTCATCTTCATAGTATTATTTAATAACATTAAAATATTACCAACTGTTCAAAATTGTACAATATTATTCCACAATAATATTAAGAGCTTTATACTCTGGAACTTTCCACTGACCACAGCGGGGGTCAAAAGTATTGAGACAAAAGTGAAATTTGTGAAATTAATGTTTTAATGACATTCTTAGATGTTGAAAAGAATGAAAATCAAGATAATTGAGAATAGAAATTTTATTAATCTTATTTAAGAAAATTTATGCAGGTGAAATTGCTATAAATCTTTTCACAAATCTTTTTACAATTTTTAGTATGAAGTCCTTGAATCGTCAAAACCTGCCATGCTGGATCCGGCTAGGCATTAGGTCAAAAAAGTTGTCTGCGGTACAAGTCATCTGGTATCACTCGTTCAATCCGTAGCTGCTTGACTGCTTCCTGACCTCTTCACCATCAACATATCTGCTTCTTGAACATTGCATTTCAAACATAGTCCCCTTTTTGCTTTATACACTGCGTAGTCAAAAAGGTTTCCAATCTTAAGATTTTATTTGATTGATTGTGGTGTGTAAAAATTATTCCTCATGCTCCCAGACTCACTTCCATATTCTGCATCCGTGCCAGTGAGGAAGGGGGAAAAAAAATCTATTAATGGGCTAACCTGGTCATTCAGTACATTCAGGTCATCAGCTGACTTAATTTTATTGCGACATATAACATTGCAGAGCCTAGACCTGACCACCTGAAGCAACCACAGATCATAACACTGCCTCCAGAGGCTTGAACAGACCACATGACCCTTCCCTGTTGCTCTAAAGCATAATATTTATTCTCTCTAGCAAATTGAAGCCTTTTATCCCTGATTAGCCTCGTTAACAAGTTGATTTCCTATGGCTAGACAGCTGTTTAGTCACAATTAAACAAACAGTAAGTGATTTCTACTGTCCATTCTTTTGCAATGCAACTTCACCAAACGTTTGTCATCTCCATGTATCTTTTTTTCTTTCTTCAACCACATTTCTTCACATAAGATTACGTCATTGCCATCCTTTCAGTTTTTAATAATACGTTGGACAATTTTTACTTGAATTCAAGTAATTTCAGCAATCTACTGTAGTTAATCATCTGTTTGATGAAGGGCAATAATTTGACTCTTCTGAAACAGCTTTTTTTTTTTTTTTGGCCAGGCAGTGTAATAATCCTTGCAATAGATTTTGAATTGTAACAGTTGGGATATGCTGAATCAGCATCAGGAGAATTAGTGAGGTCGGCTACTGATGTTGGCCAAGTGTCCATAAACCTCTGGCCATATAGTGTATTACAGAATGTCCGCCCATGCTTCATTATCCCCACAACTGCTCCAGATTACAGCTGCTCAAAGAAGCGAGCAATATAATTTAGCTCTCTATTTCCTAACTTTTAAAAATCTAGAACATTTGCAGGAGTATGAGTACGGCCCACCTCTGCAGGAATGGTTGAAACATCAAAAATCTGCACATTCATTCAGTCAGTCTCTCTCTCTCTCTCTCTCTCTAAACCAGAGCAATCTAACAAAGAGTACCACAGCTGTTTTTTTTTTCTCATCTGTCAATTGTTATGCATGGAATTTATTCTAACTTTTTAAATTTTTGTCATTTATTCCATCAGAATAGATGATGGAAATGAATACAGTGATTTCAAGTCATCATAGATAGTTTTCACTCTCGCTGTAGAAATACACAATATGATTTTAATCATTGTGAACAGGTGTATAAAAACATGTTCAATCTTAACCTGTGGAAGCCATAAAGGAAGCTGTAACGCAAGACATACTCAAGACATTCTGCAAGTTAAGACCTGCAGGACTTTGAGAAATGGCAAAAGCAATTATGACCAAAAGAAAAGAGAACAAATTACTTGAGGAACAAAACGGAACTTTAATGCAATTTCACTAAACAAAGCAGACCCAGTGCATCTTCTCATTATCCCTTGGAAACTGGAAAGCGTATAAATCTAAACTAAAGAAAACCATGTCATTGTGAGATGTGCGTGGGACTGTTTTAAAATCCCATTCCTGGAGAAAAATCTGACAAAATCCATTATGTACCTGTTCTGGGTTACTGGTTTAAAAGTAGTTACTTATTAATGAATGGACACTGCAGAACAGCATATGCTTCATGTTAATGAACACACCTGTTCTTTATTTTTATATATATATTTCTTATTTCCTATTTATATATATTTCCTATTCCTTCAACAGTCCACAGTCATTTATTGCATTCTCCCTTGTGTGACTGGCTGTTAACCAGTTTATTGGTTACTACCAAAAAATAAATAAATATATAAATCAATCCTTGCTAGTGGTGGTTACTGGACCAAAATTAAATAAAAGAAGAAAAATTTACAGATATGAACCATTGGTACTGGTCTGGAACATTGTGCAGTGGGGGAAAAAAGACTTTAAACAAATTATAGCTTATGTTAGATTTCTTTAAAATCCTGATTAGGAGTATTAAAGCCTTGCTTCATTTGCCTGAACCTTTTTTCAGGAGCTGCTCTATTGAACTCATTAAAACATTGCCTCTCCGTCATCTTCTAGCTCAGTCGATGTTCAGCTACAGTAGATGAACCGCAGGCTTGAACAGATGACACCGCATCTCTTTATCTTTCTAACATTTCATATTGTGCTGGCAGCAAAAACATAAAGAGGTGTAGGTTAATCACATCTCTATGCACTATGATGCAAATTTTCATTGTCAGCACACTGGCCGTGAGCCCAAACAACCTGTCCGCACATAAAAAAAAATAAAAATAAAAAAATTTACAAGTAACCCACATTTTCACTTTTTAATATCATGTGTATGAATAATTTATTAAATCACATGGTACATAACATGAACATCCCCTTCACTAAAAGGTACATCACATTAAAATCCTCTTTACCCCAATAATCAACAGTGACGGCACAATTTCACGGTGCTGTGTCACAGAGAGACTTTTTTTTTCTTTTTTTCTTTTTTAAAGCCAGCATAAGTATTAGTAGGCTGCTCTTGAAAACCAAAAAAAATGTTCTTGTCTTATTATTTGGTCTCCATGATCAGAAGAGCATGATTGTATTAAGAAGAAAAACAAAAATGTTGTAAGAGCCACATCCAACCCAGTGCTAGATACAAGTAAGGTAGTCCATGCTGGCCACAATCAATTCTGTTATTTGATTAGGCCAAGTGGGAGTCTGCTTAGCAGCCTCCAGGGTCCCATTTGCTGGACATATTCTCCAAGTCTTGCCACTGCTCGCAGAACAGCCCAAAATGCCATCAGATCCTTCGTCAATCAGTGAAATGCATAAAGCAACAGAAGGATGGTGCAGCCGCCAATAACTCCACCCAGAATTAACGAGTCTCTTCTCTTCTTTAAGTTGATTCGCTGGATGAGGCTATTGATGGCAGGAAATCGATCTGGCAGGGAAAGTTAAGGTCCAAAAGAAAAGTTCCAAGAATTTTCAAACATAATTAGAATTGAATTATCTTAAATAATTGTCTCATTCTAAGCAACACTTCTGAAGTATGCAGTATTTCTTTTAAGAATTAGGGTGTACCCTGCCTCGTGCCCGAAGCCTCCTGGGATAGGCTCCAGGCCCCCCGCGACCCTGATCATAGGATAAAGCGGTATAGAAGATGAATGAATGAATGAATGAATGAATGATGGTTTTGCTTTCATTAATTTCCATTTTAAAAGTGGTACTTTCAGCAGTCCTAATGTTTGGAATGAAAACAACCACGTCTAAATGTGACATCTCATTTACAGTAGGTATAAAAAAGAACCAGACACAGACTACAACTTTTAACATCCAAGTGAAAGATATGAAGTGAAGACACGTGAGAAGGAAGAATTAAAAAAAAAAAAAAAAAAAAACAGAATCACTGATTTGGAAAAGGATCAACTCAATCAAGTGAAGCTAATCACCCTAACCCTTCGTAATGGCACACAAAGTCATTTGTCTTTCAACTGTGATCGGCTGTCGTCATTTTGATTAGCAAAACATGAAAAGCTGGAGCATTTCAATCTCCGGTACTGCAACTGAAGCAATCAATCAATTATGAATGGCAAGGCACTGTCCAAAGATCTCCGGAGATTAAAAAAATTCCAAGGCTTTATTGCTGTCTAGAAGCACAGGAAAGTATATTAAGAAGTGGAAGGTAAGAAGTATATTAAGAAGTGGTGGATACAACACACTCCCTCCTTGGATCAGGACGTCGCTTCAAAGTGGAAACTGGGCAGAGAGGCTATCAAGAGGCCCACTGCAACTCTGAAGCAGTTGCAGGAATTTATGACAGAGTGGTCATGTGACCACAATATCAAAAATTCTCCACCTATGTGCATTGTATGGGAGGGTTACAAGAAAAAAAAGGATTTTGTTTGTTTGTATTAGGGTTTATTGCCATATCAGCTTTCCATGCTATTTCATGGCAGATATATATTAAACATAAAACTGATTTTTTCGCACCAATATAATATTATGTTATAATGTAAGGAATTTAAAGAGTTGTGGAAAAAGTAAATAAAAAAAATAAACAATAATAATAATAATAAATAAAAATAAATAAATATCACATTATAGCATGGCCTTAGCCAGAAGAACAAGACTTTACATTAAGTTCTTTAGTTAAGAATTGTAAAAGTTTTTCTGGTTTTGTCTTGCAGAATATGTTTTTTAAATCTTGTTCTGGTAGAAATTGTTTTCTTATGGTATTAAAACTTGGGCAGATCAAAAGTATATGCTTTATGGTTATAGTGCTGTAGTGTTGACATTTTGGAGGGGGGAAAAAAGGAGGGGGAAAAAACACTCCTCAAGAAAGGCCACATGTAGTCACATTGCAAAAACACAGTTGGTCAGATGAGACTAAAATTTAATTATCTGGCTATAACACCAAACGATATGTCTAGTGGAAATCCAATACAGCTCACCATCCAAATAACACCATTCCTACAGTAAAGCATGGAGGTGATATATCCTGTTATGAAAAATGTTTATCTGCAGGAGCTCCTGGAACACTTGTCAGAATAAAAAGGAAAATGGATGGGGCGAAACACCATCAAATTCTTGAGGAAAATCTGCTGTCCTCTGCCAGAATGTTGCCAAGAAGAATAAGGTTGATCTTCCAACATCACAATGACTCAAAGCACACAACAAAACTGACCACACAGTGGTCCTAGTCAGAGCTCAGACTCAAACACCATTGAAAATCTGTGGAATGATTTAAAGACAATCAGTCACCATCAAATTTAATTCAACTTGAGCAGGTCTCAAAGGAGAGTGGACTAACATTGCAACGTCAAGATATGCAAAGCTTCGTGTGCCATCGAAAAGGTGCTTAACTTCACCTGATTAAACTTACAAGTAATTTTTTAACAGGAGGTGATTCTTTTCCAAATCTGCTATTCTGTTTGTTTTTTTTTTTCATTATTTTATTTATTTTATTTCCCGACATGGTGCTGGTGTTATAGCTTTGGATAACTTGGATGTTAAAAAGTTGCACAGCTGGATGAAACAAAAACTGTGTGGCTGCAAAGCCACAAAATGTGATTATTGTAAATGGTGGTCATTTCTATACCCACTTACACAAATAATATGTAGTGACAATGACAATTTTTTGAGACAGCACGCATCATGCATTATTAGGGAAATGTAGAAAACCAGAAAGGTTTTAAAAGGTCACAACCGACCACTTATTGGATGGATTACGATGTCTGCTAGGTGGGTATCCTAAAAAAAAGAACATTTTAGGGAAAAAAGAAAAAAAAATCTACATATTTTATAATAAGGTAAATGTAAACAAACAGCGTTAAATAATTTTTTTAAAAAAAGATGATGGCAAAGACAACAGAGGTCAAATTCTTCATCGCAAACCACCTGTAATCCATTTGGAGTGGCTGAGCTTTGGGTACTCGAGACTACTTTACAAAATGTTTATGTTCAAGGAACAGGGACCGTGTTTTTTTTTTTTTTTTTTTTTAAACTTTCACATATCATTGTGCTCAGAGCTAACAGTTTCAAGGACAACTTTCTGTACAACATCTTTAGTGAAGTAATCTCTTGTAGTCATTGCTTGATGCGTTCACCTCAAGCAAATAAAAGGATACTGGCCAGAGTGTTGACCCTGCTCTGTATAGACTTTAGCATGCCTCGCTGGGAGGTCATGTTTTCCTTGGTTGCCATGGCGATACTGCAAAAGGACAAGAGAGAATGGTTTTTACATGAAGTAAACATTGGATTAACAGACAGCAGCCATCGTCTACTCTGCTGTACACCGTTCCTAATACGGAAGGCTTGAATGACTTTGGTGTCACTTTGTAAATGCACGACCTGGTTATGCGCGCTTAGACTTTTCTAAAACTGTCAAGCAAATCCAGAGCCAGCACTTATTTGTCTTCTTCAGCTGAGTCTTGCTTTCCTGTAACTGGGAGAGAGGATTAAATTGCAGTGTGACACTATAGCTCACTCAGGATTGGGCTCAGCAGCTTTTTCGAAGTGTAAGTGATAGCCTGGCGCCTTAAACGTATGCTGTAAGCTGCAGCTATTAACTACGGGAGCGAGATGAAAAAATAAAAAATAAAAAAGATGTTACACAAAAATCTTCCAGGGCTGAAATGCAAATTACGGGCAAAACAAATTAACAAAGCAGAATAAATGCAGGGCTGTGTGCGTGTTTACTCTAGACTTTATGCCACTTTTGTACATAATCAAAATAACCGTAATGTTTACAGCTTTAAACTACACATGTGCAGATTCACCTCCTCGTGTATACTGAAATACTCTGTATACAACAGGGTGTCATACTCCTGTCCTAGAGGATCACAACTCCACAGAGACTTTCCCTCTTCACACACACAATAATGGCGTGCTTGGGAATTAGCTGATGCAATCAGTCATTAAAATGCAATCAGAAGCACCCAAGCAGCCCGGAGACCACAAAGACGAGTACCAAACTCATTGAAGTGCGTCGTTCCCGAAGCAAAACGATCTCTAGATTTTAAGCGATTCTGTGCATGAATAGCTGTTGAGTGAGATTAATTATAAGAGGAGCTGCATGGCCCAGGAACCAGCTTAATTAAACACCTGGGCCATCTGGCGCCTGTGGGCTTCCCCCAGCTGTGATTAGCTGCTACGCTGGGACTGAGAAGAACAGAACATGCTCACACGTGCATCTGGTCACACCATGGGTGAGCACATGACCCGCTCTCACGTCACCTACCAGGTGTGAGTATGAGCTCAGTTCAAGGGCAGGACCTGCACCCAGGGCTTCAACTGCACATTCAGACATGTTAATTGTTTTGTTTCTGAGCCAGGACTCGACTCGCAGAAGGAGGCATTTGAATGAAAAGAAACACAATCGCACATACACACAGAGAGAGCAATGTTCCTTTGTGATATGTTAAAAATTTGCATCCATTAGTGTGCCTTGCCATCATGGACACGGGATGTACGCTTGAACAAAGTGGAATATGCGGTTTCAAACAAAGCAACCATTAAATGTTTGCCAAGAAAGCTTTTCTGACAGCTTCACTTAAGAGACAGGATCTGCTTTCAGCCTAATCTCAAGCAATAATCTAATGGTATCAGAGAATGGACAAGTAATGGGTTAGTGGCTTGATGTTTAGCCATTGATTGAGGTCTCTTCTAATGGAAATGGGTGCAAAATACACTACTGGTTTAGTGGAGATTTGAGTATTAGAGATTTGAGAAAAGAGACGTCACGCTCCAGTTAAGAAACGTGCAGTTAAAGTTTCATATGTAATGGAATAGTCAAAATATTAACATCTGCAATGCAGGACTGAGCAATTTCTGTAGGATCAGGCTCACCTTATTGTGTCTTCGATGAGTCGATCCGAGCTGTAAGGAAAAAACAAGCATTTGTTAAGAGGGTTAACTTGAAATCAGGGAGATTAATCAAATACTACATTTAGAGAATGTGAACTGCAAAAACATTTACAAGATCCACTTCCTCTTTTTTTGGAAAGGAATCTTTTTCAACACTTACTACAGACACACCAATATTACCTAACATTAAAAAAAAATAATAGTCTTTGGACCTTGTTGAAGGCTCTGTCTTCACAGAGAAAAAATATATATGATTTTGCAAAACGAATTAAAGTATCTTCTAGATCTTTAACACTTATAACTAAAATTTCATTGAAATAATACCTAATGAATGCTTCTAGCCAACAAATAGATGTAAAAATTCTGTTTATCATTTTAATATCATAAATAAATAAGAGAATAAAATAAGATAGAATAAGCAAGAGCGCACAAACAAAACAAAAACAAAACAAAAAAAGGCACAACTGTCCACATTTCCAAGATAAATTGGACACTGCTTTGCCAGACAGGTTCTAAAACAAGATTTCTAATTCTTCCCCTGCTTCATGCCTCCCGTAGTACCACAGTGCTGCAGAGTGCTGGCAGTGGAAAGAGCTGCAGTGGGTTTAACAGGTTAATGGTCTAAATTACTCAGTCCAGCAAACTGAAACGCTACAGTGAGGACGTAAACTCACATAGACAAACACGACGGAGGAGAAATCTGGTAAAAAGCTGCCCTTCAACTATATTTAAGTCAGTTCTTACGGCTGCACTGACACAGTCAGGTTCACCAAACAAAATCCTTCACCCTGTCATCAGGTCTCAGGTTCAAATCCTTTCAATCGTCCAAGAAAGCATTATATGCCCTGCTCTTTTAAGGATGCCATATATCTTCCCTCTAAGCATGGGAGATGAGAGAGCAATGCTCTGAATATGTGTAACATACACGACCAGGCAAAAGTCTGGACACATTATCTAATACCATAGATTTCCTGATCTTTATTTCTTTCTACAATGCTGAAGGCGTCCAAAATATGCAATAATCTCCTTTGAACAGTTGATATTGAGATGTATCTGCTACTTAGGATCTGTAAAGCTTCATAACGGCTCTAATTTGAGGTGCTGTTTGTTAATTGGTGATTTCTGAGGCTGGTAACTCTAAATGAACTGCAGCAGAGGTAAGTTTTGGTCTTGCTTTCCTAGGTTGGTCTTCATGAGAGCCAGTTTCATCATGGTGCTTGATGGGTTCTCCAAATGAACTTGACAATGCTGTTCTTGCAAGAACTGCTTCAGAACAGCTGACTGTTGTTGTTAATTAATTACCTAATTAATTGTTATTTTAAAAAAAAAATCCAAAAAAATTATCCAGTATTATTCTAGAATGCATAAAAATATATCCAAACTTTTGACTGGTACTGTTACCTGATGACAACCTTCCAAAGTCAGTGTATGTAAATGTATCCAGTACAAAGTCCAATCTGCCAGGCCATTTCTTTTGGCCTTTTTTTTTTTACAGAAGCTATTAGAGTTTGAGATCAAAGATGAATATGAGACCATAGATCATTTCCTGAAAGTGGTTATTTTCACAAGAACTCTTCACTATATTTGCTGCTACTTTAACAAGAAATATTTTTCATCCATCATCGCATGGACAATATTTACCGCACTACCTCAACTCATTAACACGGAGTACTGCATTGTGTCGGGGTGATGTCATGCTGTTGCTCTTGTTTGCACATTTGCACGTGCACTTGATGCTGTCTTTTGTATGATACTTTTTGTTTTGTTAATTTATGGTGTTAATTTGTTTTGTCGTAGCTAGTCAGCTAATTAGATCTCTTAGTTAGCTAGTTAGTTTTGTTAATTTATGTTGTTAATTTAATGTTGTATTTATGTAGCACCTTGGGCCAGGAGGACCGTTGTTTCATTTCACTGTGTACTGAACTGCATGTGGTTGAAATGACAATAAAAGCCGACTTGACTAGTTAATGAGATTATATAGGAGAAAAAACAAGCCCTTCTGAAGTCCAAGTGTTATGACATGACATGGAAAAAGAACAAAATATCTGGTCAACAGAAACGTTGTGGAAGCTATGAAGAAAAACAATCAGTTACATCACACCTAAAACCTCCACAAGGCAGGGATGATGGCATCAATCAAGCACTGAAAGAAGACTTTGAGAGCATGAATATAGGGGTGGAAGTGTGGTCAAAAAAGTGGATTTGCACATAATTTGAGATTGAGATGGAAACATACTGTCAGTGGTTGAACTTACATGGCTGCTTCTGAGACTGACTCACCAATTATTACAGATGATGTAAGCCATTATGGTAAGAGCAGAATGGGTCCAGAAACATCCTGTCTGACAATTTACAGAGACATTCATACAGCCTAATTGGAAGGAACTTTATAATGCAGCAAGACAATGTGACCTAAAAAACTATGGCAACACAAACTCAAAAAAACTGTTGCTTTAAAAAAAAACCTGGATATATCACGAAACAAAAGCTGAAATTTGGATCTTTCAAGCATGTTGAAGCATTTTTTTTTCTATCTGCTCCCCAATTTGGTCAATTGCCAATTCCCACTCCTCAGCCAACTCTTATCATCATACACAAACAATTGAAAATGAAGGCTTCCCCCAACCACATAAAGCCAGAAACCAATATTTGTTTTCAAGCTGCTGCTCATGCTATAGCCATTATTGGTTAGTGTCTCTGTGATATGGGCAGAGAGCATATCATGCTGTCAAGACTGAAACAATTTCACCATATCAGTGATGAATACAGAATGAGGGGATCGTCTTATTCATGACTCTATAGTTCAGGAGTGCATGTGCAGTATTGTCAAGTCGAATAAATCTAAAATCCACTGACCTTGAACAAAACATTGTACGTGTTAATTCAACAATTCAAGAGTTTCCTCTGCATGACTACAAAATGACACTTCTATCAGACATTGACATGATGATAGGGAGCAAAGGAGTAATGCTGAGCTGCTAATTAAAACAATTGTCTACTTTCCTGCAGCAATGTGATGTTAATAACTTGAAAAAGCCATTCTGAAAAACGACAGCCGCTACATAACCAATGCTAACTCCTGTTCAGATCTGCTGCTGTGAAAGGTATAGGGATAAGAGAACAAAATTAACAGTATTTGAAAGGAATAAGTACGGTATATATGAAGATATATGTGTGTGCTTTCTATGGTTTCCCTATTGAACCCAGTAACTGAACCACAACCTCTCATAACACTCATGGTCCATGGGACGTGACATCATTCTCTTGAGATTTGGGTCGCTTCTAGTCCAGCATCTTTTTAATATAGCAGAGAAAAACATTTGCTTACAATTTATTTAAGATTAAAATGACAACAATAATAAATATAATTGCAAGAAGCAATTATCGGGCCCAAGCATCATGAGCCCGGGTGCACCAAAGAGACAGTGGGCACATGCATTTAAAGGAGACACACCAATACCATTATCGCATGATTTTAGAATAGAGGGAATTTTATGTTAAGACTCCAAAAAGCTCCAGATGCTGGGGAAAAAAAACCTATGCTCACCTATGATCACACTATGCAATCTCACACAAGAAGTAATTAGTCTCTTTTCAGCAGAAATTTAAGGCATCCTCACGGCTGACCCGCTTGAGATGTCAAAAATCCCTCTGCAATTTTGCATCCTCCATTTCTTGCGATCACATGGGGCCAGTTTGGTGGTGATCATGTAAATCCCCTAGGAGGAGTATATAAAATTCCATTGGGTGGGTTTTGCAAACTACTCAAAATAATTGTTGAGTTGAGCCCATGACACGCAAAGCAAAAGTTGTTTGGCACAACGAGCTCTAAATGTGTACCAGGTTTTACATGTATATGAGCAAGTGTGTAAGAGCTATGCAGCACAATCTTGAGTGAGGGGCCACGTGCCACGCCCAGGGCCCAGCCGCTCAGGCATCCTAACAGCAGCAGATTCCACCTTGTGTGCTGATTTTCATTACTTTTTGAGCATGTTAAGACCCCCAATAACCCCCCTGGATGCTTGAAAAAAAAACTATACTATATATATAATAATATCATAATATCATAATACTATGATGTTACTCGATGTGATGTCACTTAATATAATGTCACTTTTTGGCATAAGTCTTGAGCATGTTAAGACCTCCAAAAAGCCACGGATGCTGGGAAAAAAAAATCTTTAGAACAACAACACACTATGACAACATGACAAAGTGCTTGGGCCCTAGAGAACAAGAGGGCCCTTGACACACTATAACATCAGCACTATCATAGCAAAGATGTAACAGCCATGACATCATCGTGCTTATATCAGTGCTTGGGCTCTATAAAGTGTTACTGATTGAACTTCAGATAGTTTTGGACCAAAAATTTTAATAGTTTCCAGGAAAAAAAGTGGCTGTCCCCGTCCCCACTGCCTCCTCACAGCAGTACGGACCAATGCACAGCTGTTAAAGCAGGGAGAAGACTCCACTCTAATTCATTCCTTATTTATTTTAACAGGTGGAGATGAGAGCAGGCTGAAAGATTTACTTCCCCATTCTATCAGTGCAGAACAGACAGAATGTCACAAACCAGTACTATATGAGTGGATGTGTGTGTGTGTGCAAAGATATTCTCAGGCAGTAAAAAGCAGCCCTCAAACTGCCAGTCTGAGCTGCCACAGTCATTAGGTCGGCCATTATCGTGAAGCATGAATTTAAATATCAGAGCCACTCATGCTTTTGCTTTCTTCCTGTCTGAGCTTCAGCCATTCGAGCATCCCATAACACTAGCAAAGAAGTGTACTTAATATATTTATTTATACACTGCTTATTTCAACGATGCATGAAGAGAGCTCATTATTTCCTTTCTTAAATTGAATACTTTCACGGACCTTCATGATTGTCAATTGAGAATTCTTGCCCGAACTATTTTAATGAGTTGGAGTACCATGAATCTTACTCCATCCTCTATGCTATTCACTACATATGTGGGCAGAGAATTATTGTTGCAAATCTCTTCGTAAACATGAATACCCTTGTATCAGCAGCTCACATACAGTACCATGCTTTCTACTTTCTTTTTTTTTTTCTCTTCCGTACTTTAAAAATCCCTGATCAGCTGTACGGGCTTGGACGACGCAACAGGAGTATCGATCTTCTGCATACGCCTTACAAATGAATGCCTGAAACCTCCAGTCCAGTCTGCACACTACTTTTTTTTTCCCATGGAAGAAGACTTATATGATGACACCACAAGTCTGGGAGAGATAAAGAACTATCTCCAGTCATGTCTCACTGTGTGAAACACCACAGCTGCTGTGCTCACACACTGTAAAGATCTAAAGATCAGCTAGTAATAAATAAGGAGCTACACCTAGTAAATGGACATTCTGCTATGTAATGTGACCTACTGTAAGCATAGTCCGTATGTCCTCTAGCAAACATGCTCTATTTATTACACGTGTAGTATATAACCTGAAGCGAATATTAAAACATTTAATGATCTATACCATAAGCCTCCAAAGCAAATATCCATATTAAACCCACTGAGGCAAATTATTTAACTTTCACCTTCACAAAGACCTAATCAGGTCTTTCCTAACTTCTTGCTCACTTTGTATTTGAGTATCCATCCTTGAGCTTGGCAGAAAGAATGCTAAACAGAAAAGCTACTGCCTGTGACAGGGAAGGGAGAGATTTATGTCACAGTTGAACGCGAGTTGACAGAAAAAAGGAGTGTGTGTGTGTGTGTGTGTGTGTGTGTGTGTGTGTGCGCGTGTGCGTGTGCATCTGGGCCCAGGGTGCTGAGCTCCATCTGCTGCTTTATTACTGCACAGCTCCACTGTAAACCCTTTACCTAGTATCTCTCTGTGTACTCTAATCTGTCACTCATATGCTCAGACGTCATATGGAGTAAGCATGACAGCTGTAAAACTAATTTAGTATTGTGCCACTGAACTGCCAAGGTCTCTTGTACATGTTGCTAGCAGGACATTCCTCCATTTCCTTTTGCTGGTCACCGTGGTTTTACACCACCACAGGGAGCTGGTGAAGGGAAACCGAGCTAGATAATGGAATAAGAGGCGTGCTTGGCAGAGATTGCCATTGCTGGCTCAATGATGTCTTTTCCGCGTACATGAGGCATTACGATCACTCTGATCTGGATAGGAAATAACAAATTGTTTTGAATGGCATGCCAAAGATGAGAAATCAAATCCTTTCCTTTGGAGATCAGTGTCACAGGCCTAGACTGGTTCCAAACAAACAATAACAAAATGCTTTAATGGCATGCCAATTCTCTGACTTGTGAGATGAAGAACATTTTGAAAACACTTTGGCTGTGATGGAATTCTGGGAAAACGAACAAAAAACAAAAAAATTTTAGGTTTTTGTTTTGTGGCTAAAATAGGACTACCTTGAGGTCATCACGGTTGTCGTGGTCAGCCCAGTGGCCTCGAACCTCCAGGATTGAGGGGGCGATTCTTGCCTCAGGTCTGGGTCTGTAAAGTTTGCATGTTCTTTCCATGCTTGGTGGGTTTCATCAGAGTACTCAGGTTTCATCCCACCATTTAAAAACATGCAAATTAGGTTAGGAGATGGGTGCGTGTCAGCATGCTTGCACCCTGTGATGAACTCGCACCCTGTCCATGGTTTACTGGGAGAGGTTCCAGGCCCCCCAAGACCCAGTACAGTAAAACTGGTATAGAAAATGAGTGAGTGAGTGAGTGAGAAGGCTATCCTCCCTATAACAAACAGATCAGCCATAACATTAAATGAACCTGCTAATAATGTAAATGTAAATGAGAGGACTGTGTCAAGAAGGGCATCAGACGTAAAACCTGTGCCAGCTGTGAACTAACATCAACTATGCTGCTGAAAGAGGCCAATACCATCATCATGAAGGGGTGTACTTGATCTTCAACAATTTTTAGGTAGGTGGTATTTTTCAAAGTAACATCCACATAAATGCCATGACCCAAGACTAGTAGAACATTGCTCAGAGCATCACACTGCCTCTTCCAACTTGCCTGAGAAAGAAAATATGATCAATCAGACCAGAGCACTTTCTTTCATTGCTCCATGGTCCTGTTTTGATGCTCATGTGCCATTTGTAGGTGCTTCTGGCTGTGGATACAACTCAGCATGGGTACTCTCGCCGGTCTACAGCTATGCAGTGACACCTGGCAATACTGGGCATCTGCCTGTTTACAGGAAACTGGATAGTTATTTTTGCTGTCATATCCATAAAAACCATGACAACACATGTCCTATGAAGAGTTTTTGCCGATTGACGTGGAGGAAACATATATACATAATAATGTTTTATTCTCTCAGATTCAATGTTAGCATATGGTCGAATTGATTAACATGTAGATAATTTAGACAAACAGTGGTTGGCTGCTAAGTATATAGAATACATAAAGATATGATGTGACCAAAGAATAAAAAGGGAAATAAAACATTCTACCCAAAGGTCTAATCACATACCCGGAATAACAATAAGGCTGGACAATATTATGAAAGATCTGATGCGTGTATTGTGATTTCAATATAACATTTTCATTTTATCCTTTCCTAGGAGAGGCAAAATATTCCTGAAGTTATATACACAAACATATCTATACAAATCTATAGGGAAAAAAAGGGTTTAAGTACGATCTGTAAAAATAAATGAATTAATTAATAAAAAAATAAAAAAACACTCAATGCTTACCTTTTAGTCAAAACATATTATCGGACACATATTATCACTCTCTTTTTTTATGTTATACATATAATACAAAAAATGTATGTGCCAAAGAAGTTACTTCTGAAGTTTATGCAACTTGGAAGTGACCAATGCTGCTTCCCTAAAAAATTCAAGTTGCTAACTTTAGCCGAGATGATTTTATATGTGCCCCCAAATGGCGAATGTAAATTATTCATATTTCTTTATGAGTATTGATACTAAAATTGGTGTAAGCTTCTAGAAGAATATGACCTGTAAAACTGTTGCTTAAATAGTTATTTGGTAAAAGCTTAAAAAGCAAAAAATCTGTAGCCATGTCAAATTCATGTTGCAATATCTGAACAACTTTGCATTTTAGAATAATACACTTTTTTACATTTATGTCTTTTTAAGTGAAATCGAATTTGGCCAAGTTTCATCTGAATGACGATTAAAATTATTGGAAGATTTGCCTTTAAAAATGCAACGGAAACTACATAAAAGCGCATGAAATTGTATTTAGCAAATGTGTTTCTTTTTATCTGGTAAAAATATAAATGTGTATGCATATTTACACAAAAACAAAGCATGGATCGGGAGATAAGAAGCATTAAGTATTAATAAATAAATGGTGTCATATGATCCTATGTGAAAGTTCACTTTGTCACCTGGGCGAGACACTTTTTAGCACCAAAACCATGTCGCGTGCATTGATAACCAATTGCTAGCAAATTCTCTAATTCTGAATATGACTTTCAAAAACTCCAGGTACAGGTCAACGCATGGGCAATCCACAAACTGAACTGCCTGCACCTCTTTAGTGGTAAATAAAACCCAACCCGTTTCTTTTCTCTCTGAGGTCTAAGCGATGAACGTGGGCCAAAGAAATGCAGTCAGCACTCTAGAATTAGTGCTAAGCAAAGAGAAACTGAACCCTTGGGGAGGTGCTTGTCAGCAAATATTAAAATGCTAAACTATAGTATTTTCATAAAAATCATACAAAAAACATACATTGGCAAAACAGTACATCAATCCATGTTCAAGCAGTCTAAAGATAACTTACAAACAGGGCTACATGATTTTAAAAATCATGGGGAAAAAATACTATTATTTTGACATGTATTGCAATCATGTAAATCTTACAATTTAAACTGCAATATTTACTGTAACTAATAAATCTACCATTTTGTAATCAAGCATATTTATTTAGGCTAATGGAAAATAACCTCAATAAGCGAATGTGTGCCAATATTTATCACTTCAAAATTATTTAAAAAATGAATAATTTATTATACATACGCTATATTATTGACAAACTCTACATAAATTCCTTTATGTGTATATACTTTCTATTAGATTGCAGCTTTTTGCTTTCACTGCAAAAAAATATCTTACCAAGTAAAAATTTATTCAATGTAGTTACATTTATCCACCATCTCATAAAATAATATTTGAACCAACCAAATATAAAAGAACATTTTAACTAACATTTTAAGCATTAACTTGTTTTATTGGCAGATAATTCCTAGCTTCAGGAATTTATTTCTTGAAAGAAGCAAAAATCTTTGCCAATAGTACAAGAAATGTTTTTCTTACACAGTTTTAGCAACATTTGACTAGACATATGCTTAACAATGTTATGTTTGGGTTGCTGTAAAAATTTTACATTTTAAGAAACTGTCCAGATTTAAGAATATTGTAAGATTATTTCACTTGCTAAGATCGCACTTTTTGCAGCAATTAAATAGGTTCATATTGCGTTTATAATTTTTATGCACTACTTGTAAATAATAGCACCATGCTGATGTTTCCATGGGAGTGAATTTGTGTTCTGGCAATGATGGAATAGGAAACCCAATCAAAGTCATTACATTAAAATACTGTACCAGTCAAATGTTTGGACACACCTAATTCCACGGTCTTTCCGGGTTTTCATTCTTTTCTACATTGTAAAACAATACTGAAGGTGTCCAAAATATTCAATAATCTCCTTTAAACAGTTAATGTTGAGATGTATCGGCTACACAAGATCTGTAATGTCTTCATAACAGCTATAATCTGAGCTGCTGTTTGTTAATTAGTGATTTCTGAGGTAACTGGTAACTCTAAATGAACTTCTCCTCTGCAGCAGAGGTAAGTTTTGGTCTTGCTTTCATGAGAGACAGTTTCATCATGGTGCTCGATGGGTTTTGCAAATGCACTCGACATAATACTGTTCTTGCAAAAATTATTCTAGAACAGCTAACCTGTTGTTTTGTTGCTGTGATTTAATTACAAATAAAAATCACAAATAACACAAATAAATTACAAATAAACCAGAATTGTTCTAAAATGTAGAAAATAAATCTAAACTTGTGTCCAAACTTTTGACTGGTATATAAAAGAGCCTAGAGCCTGCTGCTCACTGCAATGTGCATGGGGTCCTCAACCACTTTCACCATGATCCATCGGAAACTTTAAAAAAAAAAATATCGAGATCAAGTCTGTGGCATGTCCATCCCTTGTATTTAAGCATAATGTTTATATTATGAGAAATACATTATGATGTATTTGCCACAAAAGCAGAGCATGAAGCTCGTTTCCATTTTGCAGCAAGTACAGCAAGCCATTAATGCAGCACAAGAAAATGTCTAATGGATTCTGTGGCGGTTATATATTAAGATCCCGCAAGAGGACACACTCATTTTCCTCTGAGACGGACACACCATATAACAGAGATTCAGGAAACTTCTACATTTCTGTGTGGTCCGAGTCCTGTACAGCGCTGTGATTGTGTAGAGCTGCGTACGGCTTGTCCATCAGGCAAAATGACGAACAATCCACCATGGGGTTGCTATATTCTCTAAGCGCCTGTGCTGAAATTGGTTACCAATCTTATCTGAGTATCATACAAGATGAGCAGCAGATGAGAAGGATCGCTTAAACACATTCAAACATTTAACCTCCTGATTGAGGCTTCAAGCTGGAAACAAATCGCCTGCAATAAACTTCAGTAGAAGATTAATAGTAATTCTCTGTCAGAGTTATTTTCCTAGTATAAATGTGGGCAGGGCATTATTTTAAATCATATTTTATCTCTTTAAATGCAACAAGGCATTAGATTAAATATTATATAAAATAATTAATTGTTTTAAACGGATGTATAATGGCTAGAAAGGTGATTTTTCTCTTCTCTATCATCACCATAAATTAATGATAGGCCATCACCAGGTTCTGGACAACACTGGTCATATACAGTACTTATGTTACAGATGTTACTTAAACTAAATTATACTGTATCATATTGCAAAATATCACAGGGTATGGTGATCTTGTGTGGCTTAATGTGGATAATCCACAATGTTTTGTGTACAAATGTTTCTAATACGGGTAGTCCCCGACTTATGAACAAAGCTCGTAGGAACATTTGTAGATGGGAATAAAATCATGGAAATAGCTCAGGTGTAATCCTGAACAAAACAGAGTTCACAGTACAATACAGTGGAAAACAGCTCAGAGACAAAATGGCGTCCGGGATTCCCCTCGCGATTTAAAGGAGCAGAGACAACACTGTTATATTTAACAAATGAGATTAATTTCCTTAAGCACGGTTACGGATTTTTGCTACATGATGGCAGTGTGGGGAAAGGAGACAGCGATTAAATCAAGTGGATTGGTATGCTTTACATTGTATATTTGTGTCAAAGACATGTAAGCCTCACTTTGTCAGACTTGAGAACTAATTCAACTTACGAACCTGCTCCAGGAACTGACCTCGTTCGTAAGTCGGGAACTACCTGTATAAAGAAGTTGTGCTACACTCCAGGTCTTGGTGAAAGGAGTTGTGCACATCTCTTTAGTAATAATGCATGACTATAGGGAACTGAAGCTGTAGGTATTTAAAATTAAATATTTTGAGATTATGTGATAGCTAAAGTATTTCACTTATTTCGGAAATAAGTG
>JAQQZS010000003.1:22699817-22711986 GCA_030068045.1 Platyallabes tihoni | reverse complement strand
TGTTTTTGATCCACGTCCGCTTCTTCGAATCCAAACTGTTCCCAAACAACAGAATTGCTTCTACCTCTTTTGTTGACTAAAGACTTCTGTGACTGCTCTTTTTCTGCCATCTTCACTCGCGCTGATTTTTAAATGCGATCAGATACCACATACGCAACTTCTTCGGTGACAGTATATATAGAGTGAGAGAGTTCGGGCTTCCGGAAGAGCGAAAGTGCGGATGCGCGCGCGAGCTTCAGAACGCAGGTCAAAATATATATATATTTTTAAGTGAATAATCGTTTTTTTTTTCGATTCCACCATTTTTGTGATCGTTGAGACCCGAAATCGGAATCGAAATTCAATTAATTGCACAGCCCTACTTGTAAAGTTGAATTAAAACTTTAAAAACAAGTTTGCTGTTCAATCTTAAGCAGGTACCCATCATATTGACTTAAAAAAAATAAAGCAATAAAAAAGTCTGACTTGCTTCAGCTCAGTTTCTACTGATACTCAGTGTCATATGTCATTTGCTGTTTACTTTTCACAAGCAAGAGTTAAAGAGTAAACTGTCGTCACCTCACAATAAACCATCTGAACAGTGTTGCTTCTGTAAACTCCATCAGCTGTTTCTGGACTTGTTCTAGAACACTTTGCTAACGAACTAGCTTGCCAGTCAACCCATTAGCCACTTAGCACCTTCCTAGAGACAACCAGGCAAGACCCGAAATATCACAAAATAAAATGACCCATACGACTCTTGTGACCTCTCAGGAAAGTACACATATTAATCAAAGTAATGGCGCTAAAAGCCTCATCTCTAACGCTGACGTCACACAGCTTGCTAGGCTAGCTACAGGCTCGAGCTAGTTAGCCACTTCATGCTAACGCTATAATGCGCTGAATGCTGTGGGTGTCCGTTCCCAAAACTCGTCTTTTTCTAAGCCTCCATAAGCAGCGACTCAAAGATTAATAAGTCTTTAAAACGTATTTTAAAATATCCCGACCCAGTGTTTAATTACGCCACTTTGCCACCTCACCTTCCAAGTAGTTGCTGTTTGCCGCCGCCATCTTTGTTATCTGACGTCACATGCGTCGCGCTGGCAGGAGGCGTGGAAAAGGCGTGGTCCTGAATCACACTACTGCACTACGCAGTGCGCGAGAAAGAGTTCTCACCGTAGCCACCGCACAGTGTAATTCCAGCATACTAGTAAGTGCACTAGTATGGATAGCTTTAGTGTTAATTCAAACTGCAAAAAACATGTTATAGCGCCACTTTCTGGTACAGAGAATACCAAACATATGTTTTAGTCTGATTTGAAAACTGATATTCAACTCCATCCATCTAGGAACCTCTGTAGTCCAAATAGGGACTGTGGAGGCCAGTGGTGACAGGCATATTTATTTCCATTTGTGCCACCGTGGTAGGACCTCTGGTCAACACACACACACACACACACACACACTTACGGGCAATATGGGAACACCAATTAACCTGATCTGCATGTCTGTGGTGGCACGGTGGTGTAGTGGTTAGCAATGTCCCCTTGCACCTCTAGGGTCTGGGTTCGATTGCCGGCCAGGCTCGATTCCCGTCTCCGTGTGCATGGAGTTTGCATGTTTTCTCCGTGCTTGGTGGGTTTCTCCGGTTTCCTCCCACAGTTCAAACACATGTAGGTTAGGTTGACTGGCATTCCAAACCCATTAAGCACAAGGAGAGCATGCAAACTCCATCCACACAGACCCAGAGGCAGGAATCGAACCCAGGACCTGGAGGTGCAAGACGACAGTGCTGACCACTAAGCCACCATGCCGTTGATATACAACTACAATAATAATAATAATCATAATTTATTCATTATTCGTCTTCTATACCACTTTATCCTGTATACAGGGATGTAGGGGGCCTGGATCCTATCCCCGGAGACTTTGGGCTTGAGGCGGGGTACACCCTGGACAGGGTACCAATCTGTCGATACTCATTCACACACTATGGGAAATTTGGGAACGCCAATTAGCCTAATCTGCATGTCTTTGGACAGACTCCTCCAAACTAGACAAGTGAAAAAAGACCAAGTGATATCATCTCGTCTATATCGCTTTATGTTGTATAGATGGTCGTGCGGGGCTTGGAGCCTATCCCAAGAGACTTAGGGCATAAGATGGGATGCCAAGCCAGGGCACACACACTCATACGCTCATACTGTATATTATGGACAATTTGTCCTACAACTATATGTCTTTGGACTGTGGGAGAAAACCCACCAAGCACGGGGAGAACATGCACACAGACCCGAGGTGGGAACTAAACCCCGATCCTGGAGGTACACGGTGACAGTGCTAACCACTAAGCCACCACCTAGTGATATGTTTTTCTCATTTTAGCTGTCCAGTTTGGGTGGGTGTGTGTCCATGGTAGAATCACATTTTTATTCTTGACTCTCCACCTCAAGGTTTTCAGTGAACGAGTGAAACTCTTACACTCAGCAGGTCCTTTAGAACTGATTTGAGACACTTTCATGTTCATGCAGCATGATGAGGTGAACCAAAATGAAAAACGATAGTTCAAGTTATGTATTTATTTAATTAGTTATTATTAAATGAAAGTGGCCCACTGTAGATGTGTTCTTTACATGAATTCGTAAAGAATAGATTACATCACTAGTAACTGGTAGAAGATGAAGAAGGTTAGACAGTTAAATTATAACTACCTATAAATACCTAGAGATGTGCACCACCTGATGTGTTTTTACAACGGTATTTGTACAGTATGAGGCCACATCACAATTTTTCAGACATGTGAGACCTCTGAGTCATGCAAACATCTGAAGGACAACAGCAAGTAACAGCACTTATACCTGCAAGAAAATCAGTGTGCCGGGTTGTGTCTAAGATGACTGAACGGGTATCACTGAGCTAACACTGACACCATCATGTAAAATATCTAATTATTTTGGAGAACCAACCTCTTGTATACTCCTGGGGTGTGGTTGGGTTAGATCAGCCTTCTTCAGGAATGCCTTGAGTAACAGGATGCCCACTATGTTGTTTGAGTGGTGATGGCGGACCTCCATCTGTTTTTCAAGATCCAATAAGAAAAACTATGGAAACTTGTATGTATAATGGTATTTAGGTGTTGCTTTCCAATAAGCAATAATAAATGCTGGCAGTGTTGGAGTGGCTGAACCATATCATGTTCAACGTAAACATATTATGTTCAACATAGCCAGGACAATGTTTAATTAGGTAGAGTAGACTCTAAACATCATCATATCATGAATTTCATTTTTTCGTTTTTCATCTTGAGTTGCTGCCAAGTTAGTTTTGTGTATGTTTAGTTGCATTTGCATCAATAATAGAATAGAAAAGAATAGAATAGAATGGAATAGAATAGAATAAATTCTAGCACAGTGGCTTAATGGTTAGCACTGTCGCTATGCACCTCCAGGGTCCGCGTTCGATTCCCGCCTCGGATATGTGTGTATGGAGTTTGCATGTTCTCCCCGTGCTTGGTGGGTTTCCTTCCTGTGCTCCAGGTTTTCTCCGGGTGCTCTTGGGATCCGTCCATAGCGTGTAGATAAGAGTGTGTGTGTAGTCTGCAATGGTTTAGCACCCTGTCTAGAATGTATTCCACCTTGTGCCCAAAATCTCCTGGGATAGGCACCAGACCCTCCACAAGCCTGTATACAGGATGAAGCAGTATAGAAGATGAACAACAATCATGCTGTGAAAAAGGATTTTCCCCTTCCTGTTTTTTTTTTTGTGCATATTTGTCACACTTAAATGATTGAGATCATTAAAAAAATTATATTACACAAAGATAACCCAAAATAAATACAAAATGCAGTTTTATTTATTAAGCCCCTAAACCCAATAACTGGTTGTGCCACCCTTGGCAGCAACAAATGCAATCAAGCATTTGCGATAACTGGCAACGAGTCTTTCACATCAACGTGGATGAATTTTGGCCCACTCTTCTTTTCCAAATTCAGACACATTGGAGGATTTTCGAGCATGAACGGCCTGGTCATGCCACAGCATCACAATCATATTTAAGTCCGGACTTTGACTAGGCCACTCCAAAACCTTTTTTTTTTTTTTTACGCATACAGAGACAGACTTGTTGGTGTGTTTCGGATCATTGTCTATCTGCATAACCCAATTGCGCTTGAGCTCGATGTCACAAACTGATGCCCGGACATTCTCCTTCAGGATTTCATGCAGAATTCAGAGTTCCATCATCCATGGCAAGTTATTCAGGTCCTAAAGGTGCGAAGGCAAGAGATGGTACCAGGATTCACTATGAGAAGATGGCTAGCAAGCAAAGGCAGTGTGTTGCTTTGGGCAATGTTCTATTGAGAAACCTTGGGTCCTGACATTCATGAGGACATTGCTTTGATAAGTACCTCTTACCTAAACATTGTCGCTGACCTGGCCTCTTTCAGTGGGATAATGCGCCCTCTCTCTGCCTACAAGTTCTCCAGATCTCAATCCAGTTGTGCATCTATTGGGATGTGCTGGAAAAACAAGTACGACCCTCGGAGGCCGCACCTCACAACGTTCAGGACTTAAAGGATTTGCAACTGATGGCCAGATGAAGTCGAGGCCTTGATGGGTCAGGGCTGTTTTGTCAGCAAAATCGGGACCTACTCAACATCAGGCTGGTGGACATAATTGACTCACACACACTTGTACTCATGTACACCAAGAGCCAATTGAGCTAATTCACCTTACTGGTTTATTTTTGGTAGGAGAAAACCAGAGAACCAGGAAGAAAACCCTTACAGACACAGAAAGAAACAACAGCACAGGAAACCCTTAAAATGTAGATATTTTTTTCAGTCACACATTTATTCAAGCCATAGTTTTATTTCATCTGCACCAGATATAAAGACAGGTTTGACCCTGCACCATCACATCTCATTGTTCATTTAAACTGCACATCATTTACACACAAGTGACATCGATTATCTACAATCGCTTTTCGTATCAAAAGGGAAACGAATATACAACTTCCTGACCGGTCCGTCAGAAACCTATACATATTTGTTTAAATACACCAATTCATTTACACTCTGTTAAAAATTAGACTTTACAGTCAATGAAAAATGACACACTGGGCGTGCTTGATAAGATTATTTAGTGTCTTAAATCAACAGAGAACGAACATCATGTTGTGGAGAGCTGTATTTTATCCGCACATCCACCAGTGTATTAGGGCTTTCAGTTCCACGCATCTGCCAACAACAGCACTGTTTGACACGACTTAGGTTATGTGTCTCTCTGGATAATGACAATCTTCGCTGTGCACATATGTACAGTATTAGAGGGATAAAAGACAGTATTCTAAAATAAAATATGCATGATAGATCTGTCTGTATTCATCAGCACACAATCGGTTCCGTTGGTTTCATACTGTATATATGGAAAAAAAAAAAATCTACAGGCTTCTTAGACTCACCCTTAGGCATTTCCTAATAAACACTATAATATGCAGGTTACAAGAATAGAGGCAGTTCAAGGGAAAAAGGTCACTCTAGTTACCTAAACACTCGCACATGGCTAAAATTAATTCTTTCGTGTGTGCGTGATCAGTCTTGATTCAAATCTGCACAAGAGTGGAATTTTTAGAATCACTGGATGTGATTATACTGGCAGTAAGTGACGCACCAAAGCTAATTTCAAATGGATAAATACGTCAGAGTAACCCCGGAAGGATGATGAAGACCAAAGATTAAGACCACCAACTGTTAATTAATCAGTCATGGTGTAAAAACCTTAATAATGTGTCACTTGTTAATAAGTATTTGATAAAATTGCATACAGAAAAAGAGGAGTCGTGGAAATCTGTAACAAGTGTCTATTGCACTGTATATTATAGCTTGTGAGAACAAGCGTGTTTAAGCCACTGTCGGTAATGTGGAAATGTTTTAATGTTTTAAAAAATGACAATATTTTAAAAAGAAAAAAAAAAAATCTGTAAGAATTAAAACATCAACACACTACTTTACCTGTGGCCTGATAAAACTTTCAGGAGAGATTTAATACATTAACGAGCGCGCATCGCTGTACACATATCAAACACATTCGATTTGGGACAAAAAAATTAAAATTAAAATACTTGGCATGCCAAATATTCACACCACTCAGTTATATTACAATTCTGGAAACTGACTAAGAAACGTAATAGCTAAATAATAGTGTTTTTCCACTGGACAGCGTGATATTAATAGAAATTTACATTGACCATTGTTAAAAGCACTGTATAAATAAAATTGAATTGAATTGAGAACCTTCAAGTGTTCAAGAGCTGAGAAGGTTCAAGTTATAGGTCCATTACAGTAACTCAAAATCATTGAAAAACTCTGAATGTTCAGTGATGGGATTCACATCATAGTGAAAAAACATAATGAAAATATCGTATTTATTTATTTATTTATTTATTATTTAATGAAAGTAACTTTGGCACAAGACGCGGCAATTTGTTAGCGAGCGAACAGTCACGATATTTTAATCTCAGTGAAAGCAGATGAGTGCAAAGTGGATTAAATGACGCTTCTTTACAACGAAATAAATCTGAAATGAAGGTCAGGTCAGAGCTTATAAACCACACCACTGATGTTAAATTCTCGAATCTGACTGATCAGAAAATTCCTTCTTTATAAAGCAGCTCTGTGCCAGCTGTACTTCTAATCTCAAAATTATAGTAACTAGGGCTGCACGACTTGATTAAAAAAAATAAATTTAATTAAACTACAATTATTTTGAACAAATATTGCGACTGCAGTTTTTAAACTGCCATATGTGACTATTTTGTACTCAAATGCATTTATTATAGGCAAATAACAGCAAATAATTGGGCAAATCATCTCATTAAGAGATTTGTCATTGTTTATTTCTCAACTCGATTTTTTAAAAAAATAATTCATTCATTCATTTTCTATACCGCTTTATCCTCTATTCAGGGTCGCGGGGGGCCTGGAGCCTATCCCAGGAGACTTTCGGGCACGAGGCAGGGTACACCCTGGACAGGGTGCCAATCCATCGCAGGGATTAAAAAAAATAATAATAAACAAAAACTTTTTTTTTAAAACAAAAACTTTTTTTTTAAATAAAACAATTATTGACAAACTCCAAATAAATTCCAGACTATGCGAATATTTCCTGCAATAAACTGCAGGCTTTTGCAATGAAATATTTGCACAGTTCCATAAATCCACGCCCAATTATAGTACAAAAGGTGTTCGTATTTAAAGAAAGACGTACAATCATTGATGTGATGGTTTCTGTAAGATTAGAATGTAAAGCCAAATCTTCATAATGGACGAGTTTGCTGTTTCCAGTTTTTGTTTTGTTTATCCTGATTTCAAGAGAGAAAAAAAAAATGGAAAGGCTGGTAAACAACTGTTTATGGATGTTGTAATGAAATGATAAAGAAACTTGTGTATAACTATAAGTATAACGTGTGTAGTGTGATGTTCCAGACCATTACATGGAACGATAAACAGTTACATTGGACAATGTGTTACTCATCAATATAGTAAGAATTTTAGAATTAGAAATTTTTTGGCAAACTGTAGGCTGGTATTCGAGGAATAAAAGACTTCAGGAAGGAAGGAATCCTGCCAGATTTTATTCCTTTAACATAGTGCACTAAACACAATGAATCACCACACAAGACATCATAACCTACCGTGCGTTTACGAAAAAGAATAAATCCAACGGTACTTGGATCTGAGCGGGTTTTCTGACTGGAGAGATCAAACACTGCGCGCTACTTTGGAGAATTAAACGTCACTCACGTTTCTGCTGGATTTACAGGTTCCTCTGGAAAGAAGGGTAAAGATCCATTCTTTTAGGAAATAAATAACCATGACAAAATTGAGCGTTACCGATTAATAACCTTACTGCACTGTCCAGTAGAAAAATCCTGAAAAAAAAAAAAAAAAAAAACCACTGTGGTATAGTCACTGAATTATAAAATGCTTTTCTAGAGAGGTTTCGAGGCTCATAATTCACCTATAACTGATCTCAGTATTAGAAATCATAAGCAGCACTTCTGCTCCAAGTTGACTCACGAGCATACTTTGTCACCTACTGTGCAGAAACAACAGGAATAAGAAAATTAACAATAATTGGCCTCCTGATTTACGACCCGAACGGAGACAAGAACTAAACTTACACGCATTTTCCTGATCTTCACGCCTCAGTGATAGCCGACAGGCTCAGGCTAATCAAACAAGGCACTGTGTTTAGGAAAACCTGCTGAGTTTCTGTTCATGTGGCCGACTGAGTTGGCGAGAGAGTGAGACGTGCAGGATATTTCCGCACTCCGAAACAAACAAACATCATTTAGCCTGAAATAAATAGCATGTTGGTCGAGAGCAGATTATTATAAGGGCTGCATACGCTAACACGTGAAATGAAACAGTCTAAGGATCTCCCCGCTAAAGGCCAAACGGTAAAGTGCATCCTGGGATAGATTTCATGGCAGTCTGTGCAGACAGGCCTTTGAGTTGAGCATCCCCTGCTGGTTTGAACGGTGACCTTCGTCTTCTGGCTCTCTCAGGAGACGTCGGCTCAGTAGGGTGGCAAAGTACGAAGTGAGTATTGTTTCGGAGGTCAAACATCAGTGTTTATTTGTGTACAGGGTGTCTTCGTCGCTTTCGCTCTCGTCCTGGAACTCGTGGCTCAGCAGGGACTTCTTGGAGCCCATGGACGTGAGCCGGATCTCGTCTTCGTAGTCGTCCCGGTGCTGGCGCAGACGGTGGAAGCCGTCCTTCTGTCTGTTGGACTTGGCTGAACATACGCAGAAGATGATGCATCCGGTGATGGCCAGAGCCGTCATTGCTGCAGCTGGACAAGAGAGAAAAAAACAATACCACAGTGAAGCATATGAGACAACAGCTGTATTATTCTGGTTATTCTCTATTTTAATAACCCCTTATCAATTTCCCCCAATTCATTTAGAGCTGGTCGATTTAGGGTTCTCTGCTCGTCTTACCTGCAGATGCCACCACTAACTCTCGCGGTAAACCGAAGATGCGGTTGTCCATATCGAACTCGATGACTATGGTGGTCGCTGCCTCATATGACGAGACAATCACCTGGAGGAGGCAAGAGGAGAACAATAAAGAAAACTAATCACAGTACATAAATAAATTTTTTCACACATTTTGTTTGGGTTCAATAAATGCTTTGATTCCTGTTTTTGTTTTCATAACTATAATGCGTTAGTGTTGGTCATGCAAAAGCCGAGTACTCATTGCTCAATACTATGTATGCGTGGCCCACATGCTGCATCTGGACCTGCAACTGGTTTAATCCAGCTTGGAGGTCAAAGGTTTACTAGATTCCAACTCCAGTGTGCTGTCCTGCCAGAAGTCAATATCTTCAACGGAAAAAAAAAACAAACAAAAAAAAAAACAGGCTTTCTAAAATTATATGGAGATCTTTGCTCATCTATGCCACATCTTTACATCCTTGCTGAGTGAACATGAATTACATGTCCTGTTTCACATCCCACACATTCTCAGTAGAAACTGAAGGTAGGAAGGTATGTCTATCCTAATCCGATATCTATTCAGAGTTTTGATACATCATGAGAATTTCCAAACCTTCTGCCGCTGCTGTTGGTATCCCTCTGCTACTGCTTCGATGCTGTGTGAACCTGGAGCCAGCAGGGCATGGAAGTACCCTCCTTCATTCGTGAAAACTCGCACACCACCATTCAGCACGATCATCGCCCCGACTACGGGCTTGCCATTCTTGTCCCTTGCAATTCCGCGAACTCCTTTGTGCACCTACAAGAGGAGAATGAAAGTGAAGGAATAGTTTAAGTCAAAAAGGCTTACAATCATAATAAAGAATAATATGTTTCATGCTTGGTCTATTTGAAGACAGAGACCTGAACTTACGAACGAGTCCCGTTACGAGAGCATGTTCGGAAGTCGGATTTGTTCTTAAGTCTGACAAAGTGAGTCTTGCACGCCTTTGACAGGAATATACAATTTAAAGCATACCAATCCAGTTGACTAAATCTCTGTCCCCTTTCCTCACACTGCCATCATGTGGCCTAAAACCGTAAAACACCTAAGGAATGAATTTCACAGTGAAATGTAACAATGTTGTTTCTGGGCCTTTAAATCGCGAGGGGAACCCCGGACGCCATATTGTCTCAGAGTCGTTTTCCACTGTATTGGATTGTGAATTCAGTTTTGTTGAGAATTTCCCAAAATTATGATTATTCACCATCAGGACAGCTTTACAGGACAGACATTTTCTATCATCGTGCGCCTGGACTGATACACTGAAACCGGGTGGGGCAGGCTCATTTCTCACGCACCTCCCCCTCCACACACACATACATACAATATACCAAACTTTAGACATTTTATACATTACTTTCACACTGAAAATATTGTATGTAATTGTAAATATTGGTATCTGGAGCACTGAGGTGTCTATGTTTTGTACAATACACATGAGCTACTTCCTTGATTTGTTTGCGTCTACAAATGTTTGTAGAACCGCAGTCCGTTTGTATCTGCGGAAATTTGTAACTAGAATGTCCGTAAGTCAGGGACTACCTATATGGTATTTAAAGACAGAGCAACGAATTATGGAGAAAAACAAAAACACTAACTGACCTCTACCAGCATGCTGAGAAGAGACTTCTTGTTCTCAGTCCAGATTTTGGGCAGCTCCTCAACTGGAGGGAACAGGCAACAACTGGTATATACTGTAATCTCTGGACAGTGACCAAAGTCCACACTGAAGTCCTGTAACATAACCAAAAAAATAAAAGTCAAATAAAACAACCTGGGGGAAAAAAAACTCTACATCACAGGAAAGGTCAGAGGAATTTTGGCTGAGTGATATTTTACAAACTTTCCATGAGCAAGGCCTGACTTTTTCCAACTTTTAAGGCCTGAAATGACGATGTAAATGTGACTAGCCCATGACCATTATCTTCAGTTATTGCCCTGGTGTTGAGCATCAAGTGAGTGAGTGAGTGAGTGAGTGAGTAAAGTGAGAGTTGGCAAAGCTGGATGAGATCAAAGCAAATATTGTATTACACCCCTTTTGTTCTGGTTGTGGGTGCACCAATCAGGAACATCATATCCATTCAGGAAACACTGATAAGAGGTTTCCTGGCTGTAGCAAGGAAATCCATCATGCACTATGTCCCACCCTACCAGTCTGACTTGCACGAAGTTTAAAGATCTTGGCAGCCAACCTATTTTAATTGTTAAAAAAAAAAACAGACCCGTCCACAGACCCTCTTCAGATTTATTCTACAAACATAGTTCTTAAAGTGTAGATTTGTTACTTCATATTCAATTCAATTACATTTGTTGTAACATTAACATACATCAACACCTAAATCTCAAGCAGCATAGATTCCTGCTGAAACAAAAACTATTATATTTAAGTTCTACATTGCTCTTATAGAAGCTCGGCTGCCAAAAAGCAAGAAGGAAACCGCCTGCCATTGACACTAAGTTACACTTTCATCTGCGTTGACCCCGAGCTCTGTCTATATTTCCACACATATTTCCCGACTATACTCCGAGTGTAGACTTCAGTATTTTGTATCCTCCATGATTTCATATCACCTATAAAGGTGAGGACAAGATATTTACAGATCCGGACAGAGTCATGCACTATGTTAAACACAGTGTTATTACTCCTACAGAAGCCAGATCTTCAGTCAAGCTTCATTGCTTTCAGTGAAATCCCTGATGAATGTTCACATTCTGTAATTCTGTAAAGTTGGCACCTGGAACTTAGGAAATTAGTTATATGTTATAATTGATGCTTTTTAAGCGTTTTGAGGATGATGTTGACGATTTTAACGTTTAGATTGAAGCTCATATGATGGTTCAGTGAAAGCTTGATATTATTTGGTTCAATAGGGATCCAAGTACAGTATGTGTGAGTACGTTTATAAGAGAAGGGTTGGGTTAATCACCTTATTCCAATGGGTGAGAGAATTAGGGTTCATGATAGTCAACAATACAACAATTTATTTTTTATTATCTATTCTTTCTTTCTTCCTTTTCTCATTCTCTCCTTATTCATTCTTTCTTTCCTTATTTATTTATTCTTTCCTTCCTTCTTTCTTTCCTTATTTATTTATTTATTTATTTATTCTTTCCTTCCTTCTTTCTTTCCTTATTTATTTATT
>JAQQZS010000003.1:22685607-22699717 GCA_030068045.1 Platyallabes tihoni | reverse complement strand
ATTTATTCTTTCCTTCCTTCTTTCTTTCCTTATTTATTTATTCTTTCCTTCCTTCTTTCTTTCCTTATTTATTTATTCTTTCCTTCCTTCTTTCTTTCCTTATTTATTTATTCTTTCCTTCCTTCTTTCTTTCCTTATTTATTCTTTCTTTCCTTATTTATTCTTTCTTTCCTTATTTATTCTTTCTTTCCTTATTTACTCTCTTCCTTTCATTCTTCCTTTCTTTCCTTCCTTATTTATTCTTTCTTTCTTTTTTTTTCTATTCTACTTCCTGTGAATTTGGAGCTTCACTTTTGCTATTAACTCTTCATGACAAAATAGGTGTATTTTCTATACAGGCTAACAGATGTTTGATTAATTTTACTTGTTTGAATGTTAAACGCTATATTATTGCAGTTGGGCAAATATTTGGACTCCCACTCATTCAGACCAATGTTAACGCACCCAATTGGAACGATGAGGGTTATAATTTTTGTTTTTTACTAAATTTTTGTCTCGGATCCCTAATATGGCAACGTACCACCTTATCATACAGTAGGTGGTGATATAAACTGTATTCTTTCCACTGTTCTAGACCACTTAGTACCCCTGAGAAAAAGACCTACCTCAAAATGAAAAACAGAGTTTCTTGAAGCTTATGGATTAGCAGACTACAAAAGAAGAGGAAGTGAAAAGTGAGATGTATTTTTAATACTATTCTAGATCAATGCTTTAGTCCAGGGGAGGAGACGATTTTTTTTGTTTGTTTTTGTCGTATATGGACTGCTATTCATTTATTCTCTGAATCTCATTGTACTTCTTTGACTGATTACTGTAGGTGTATTAGATTCATTCTGGAAGATACAGAAGGTTGAGAATTTCTTAAACAACTGCGATATTATTCACCTTCATGCTGCCCATGTGGCTGTGTTTCTCTGCTGCCCGCAGCACTCCGTCAGGGATGTTTCCCACTGAAATAAAGTGTTGTTGAAAGAGTGCAAGTTTATATATATATATTTTGATACACAACACTTCACAAAAGAACACATCACAAAAGAGACTTCGATTGTAAATAAAATACAGATTCGAATGAATTTCATTCACAGTGAAAGAAGAAGAAGAAGAAGATAAAGCGGTTTACATACTCTGGCCATTCTTTTGGCATCCTGTGACTCCTACGTGCATTTTGGGATTATTGTTGGCATACACAGTGGCCAAATACCTCAACGTACTCTCGTTTTCAACTGAAAATGAACAGCAGAAATTGAAACCCTGCCAAAAATGTCAAATGTAAGTTGACACAGATTAAAGCATTTATTTCCGATTCCTAGAAGAGAAATGAGACCTGGTTGAACTGGTTTGTCATAAGGGTAAGTGACCAGTACAGAGCCTCCATCCAGAGCCACTGACAGAGTGAAGCCCTTCTCCTGTATTAGTTCCATCATAGCACGAGTCTCAGGCTGAGCTTCTGTGGAGCGCTGGGATGCGTTTCCTATTAAACATCAAATCCTTGATAAGTATCTAATACAGTGATCTTAAGAAATGAAAAGATTTTAAATAAAAAGACCCATAAACCCATAGCTGAGGATTCTGAACTATGCAGTAATGCGTCCTGGCTTGGGTAATCTGGAGCGTATGGCAGGTAAACCGGACACTCGTCCATCACAGCGTGGAAATTCGTCAAATTGTTCAATTCTGATTTTTGGATCAGATAAAATTTGCATGTCATGACGATCCACATTTTTAACTACAAGTGACTTTTATCTGACTCTAATGCAGACCAGTTTGTTCCCGTGTCCTTTGTGCGTGCGCACATTGATACGTCTTTGCTTGAGCCATCTGGGTAAAAAAAATAAATAAATAAAACTTCATATTTGTCCGACCACTCACGTTTCAAACAACAAATGTGATTTTATCAAAAAATATGAATGGGGTTTTGCTCTGGAGAACGGCGAGCGTTTAGTCGGCTGGACTCTTTGAGGTCCAGGAGGCCAGACGGCTCGCTTTAGCTGTCTTAGCAGCTGTTGCTAGCACTGCTATGACTGCTATACACAAGCGCAGAGGCAAAAATCAACATGAATTATGACCTGACCGTTCTCATTGAAGTCACATTACTGCAAATCAGATACACTTCATTGCCAAAAGTCAAGTTGTTCCACACCAAACTCCCTCATCCATGGCTGTCATGTTGGAACTGGTGTGGGGTTGTTTTTCAGTTATTGGGCTCGGCCCCTTGCTCCTAGTAAGAAGAACTCTTAATGCTTCAGCATTCCAAGACATTTTAGATAATTTCATGCTTTTAACTATGTGGGAACGGTTTGGTGGACGGCCCCTTTCCAACATGACTGCACACCAGTGCACAAAGCAAGGTCCATAAAGACATGGATTCGAGTTTGGTGTGGAAGAACTCGACTGGCCTGCACCTCGACCTGACAGAGCACCTTTGGGATGAATTAAGACTGCGAGCCAGGACTTCTCGTCCAAAATCAGTGTCTGACCTGACAAATGCGTTTCAGGATGAATTCTCAAAATTCTCACACACTCCTAAACCTTTTGGAAAGCCTTTCCAGAAAAGTTGAAGCTGGTATAGCTGCAAAGGGGGTGGGGACAACATCATATTAAACCCTATGGATTAAAAATTGGATGTTACTCAAGTTCATATACATGTGAAGGCAAGTGAGCGAATACTTCTGGCAAGAAAGTGTATATACTGTATCTGATCTATGACCATTAAACACTCAGTTCCAGTATGAAAAACATCTGAAAAGCCCTAATTGAGTTTGAGTCACTTCACGATGGTAATGTAAACGTGATGCATCACACTTAAGTGCAATTTAGCCGGTATGAACCTGGGAGAACCCAGAGGAAGCTACCAAGAACTTTTGGGTTTGCACCACATTGCCACCAGGTTAGCATAAGTCTTGCAGTAAAATGTGTGCAATAAATATGTGTGGAATTTTCACAAATGCTTACCAAAGAAATCAGTGTCGAGGTCTTTGCCGTTTGCATTGGTCAAACCCAAAGTGGAGGTGCACCCTGTTTCCTTAACGAGCTCACGACCATCTGGGTTAATGGAAGGAACTATAATGATTGTTGTCTCGTTGATTAACTAAGGGAAAAGAGAGGAAAAAGTGACAGGCAGGCTTGAAAACATTAGATCACCTCAATAAATATATTGTGCACCAAACTTTTACTCGATAAACGAGCGTGGTTTTGACATACAAGTAGTATAGTAGTAGTAGGTATACGCTTTGTCCGCCGGGCGTCACGTGATCACAGCTGAACCAATGATTCCTCTCTCTCGAGCTGTGGGATTATGGGTAATCACCTCCCATGCCCAGTCTCAGTGCGCGCGCCACTCATACAGTATAGTCAACATCAGTGCGTAAAGCATTATTTAAAATTTTGTGTCGACCAAAGTGTAGTGACTGTTCTATAGTGACTGTACCGCAACAGCGGCCTTCGTAAATAAAAAAGTTAAACAGATCCCGGTGCGGGATCAGTTTAACGACAATGCAACATCACATTTCCACGGAATCCAAGGAGGCAAACGCAAGCGTCATTAGAGAGGTTCCGCGTTAAAGTCACACAAAAAAAAGAAAGAAAAAGATTCTGAAAGCAGTGATTCTGTTAGTGCTTTTGAGAAAGTCGTCCTACACGATACCAACACAAACCAGTTGAGAACCACTGCTTTAGATTACAAGCACGCTTCCGGAACGAATTATGCTCGTAATCCAAGGTTTAACTGTAACTATATAATAATTGCACTGCATAAAGTTTACCTACTAATGTTGACCAAAAAAGGGTAAAGAAAATAAGTTATCGTGTTTAAATACTGACCGGTCAGAATAAGACAATCTCACCTTGGTTATAGCCGCATTCTTGCCGTGGTTCATACACAGATAAGCAGCAAACTCCAGTAGCAGCTTCGTACCCACTGGAGCATTGCCATGAATTCCAGCCACGAATCGGATCTTGGGCTTTGAAGGATCTGGTGTTTGAGGGTTGTTGGAAATCACCAGGGCCCAGATGTGCCTGACCTCCACACTCCAACCAAGGCTAGACAGAATAAAACAAGGTCATTACTCTGGATAAGGGGCCTGTGTGAAAAAGAAACTACAAGTACTGTTGGAAAGAACGACCTGGGAAGAGACGAGAAATTGTGATTAGGTAATACAGTAGTTTCATAGTAGTATTTAGTTTCAGGTTCCATGTTTTTTCCTCTTTCTGAATGCTCTTGTCTTTCACCTCCTTCTTTCTGTGTTATTTGTCTTCTACATTCTACTCTTGGCACACCCTGACATGCTCCGGAGATTATCACAAACCTGTCAAATCTGTGTGTAAACATGAACAGGCTCTCGTCGTCAGCGACGGCTGCTCGCGTTGCTCAAGCCCATTAACACGTTATTTCACAACAGACTTGCCAAATATGCCGTCTTAGCATAATCTGAAACGGCTGTAAACATTGTTTTTTTATATATATATATATATATATATATATTTTTTTTTTTTTTTTTCCTTCTTCTTCTTTTTATATAGTATCTTCCCTGAGGTCATGGTTCCCAGACAGAGAAGCTCAAATATTATTTACGAGCTGCGTTACAGACATAATATTCATCATCCTAAAAGAGTCAGCTGGCCTGTTTTTTTCATAGACAAACAGGGTAGGCTCCAGTATTGGCGTGTCTCCATGGGTTCACAGACTTTGGAGTTCTTATGATCTATATTCATATTTAAATAAGCATGTTTGGGTTGGAAAGTTGCCAGGAATAAGAATGTCTCCTAATAATAATAATAAATATCGTTATTTGGTATATAGTTGAAATCTATAGCACTTCAAAACTTTTGACACATTTATTAATGATACATATTATACGAATGGATGCAAGAGACACGATACCTGCGCTGAGAGGTGATGTTGGGGAAGTTGAGTCTCAGGTCTCGCAGGAAGTTTTGTAGATCGTCGTAGCCGTGATAGGAGAAGCTGCTGGTGGTGGTGGTGGTAGCCGTGTCCTGGATCAGCTGGTCCAATCCGGGTCCCACTGAGAGCTGCTTGATGAGTTTCTCGAACTCGTCGCCTGTGTCACTCCGTATACGGGTCAGCTTAAAGTTCACAACTTCCGCCTCACCCTCGCGCACGGTGGCGTATGTGACAACAGGCTTGTAGCTGGAGAGATCGTGACGAGATCGAGATGGGTTTTTATACACAAATTACATTTTCTTTAAAGCGATTTCTGTTTAAATTCTGATACAACTGTGACCTTTTCCCATTGCTCCTTTATGCTCCCTTGCAAAAAAACAAGTCTACTAAATAGTGCACATGGCATTAGAAAACCAGCTGTATCTCTGTATAGCCTATGTTTTCTTTTTGAAATGTTTAAACAAAGTGTTTATTTAAAAAAAAAATAATGAATGCTAACATATGAATCCATCCATCCATCCATCCACCTGTATACTTTCCCTTTACTTTTTTGTCTTTGGTCTGTGGGAGGAAACCACAGGAAACCCAACAAGCACAGGAAGAACAAGCAAACTCCATGAACACAGACTGGAGACGAGATTTGAACCTCCGACCATAGAGGCGCTGACCGCTAAGCCACTGCGCCACCAGGCTATCGCATCACATGTAAATACTAACACAGAGCACAGTGTGCTTGAGATGTCCTGATGTGGATTGATGCAGAGCTGACTTAACAGCCTGTCTTAATACCTTTTAGTCATGTTATACCACCACAATTTGCCAAAAATACCATTTTATTAACGGTATTTAATTCAATCATCATCAAGCATACATTTTTAAAACCATTTTCTTGTAAAACAGCTAAACAGAGTCTCTCGGTTTCCTTCCCTCAAAGTTTATTAGATAAAAAAAAAGCAGCAACAGGTTTTTTTGTTACAGAAAAACCTTTAAAGTCCTGTAACTGAAAGTTCCTCCATACATCTCAGCCTATTTACACTTTCCTTTGTTTAATAACAACAACAACAATAAAAAAGTTTATTGGCAGGCTTAGGTCATTGTGAAGCATCCGCCATACAAGTCCTGAACTAACTTTAAAAGTAGTCCCCGACTTACGAATGAGTTCCGTTCCGGAAGCGCTTTGTAAGTCGGATTTGTTCTTAAGTCCGACAAAGTGACTCTTAAGACACCTTCGACACGAATATACAATGTAAAGCATACCATTCCACTTGGCTAAATCTGTACCCTTTCCCAACACTTCCATCACATGGCCAAAAACCGTAACCACGCCTAAGGAAATCTCACAAAAATGTAATTTTGTCTCAGAGCTGTTTTCCACTGTATTGGACTGTGAACTGGACTTGAGGATTTTCCAAAATTAGGTTTATTCACTTTCAGCTTTACAGGACAGCCATGTTCTATCATTGTGCTCCTGAACTGATTCATTGAAACCGGTGAGGCTGACGCATTTCTCCCGCACCCCCACACACGTACAATATACCACATACGACTTTAAACGTTTTATACATTCACTTACACACTGAAAATATCGTATATAATTTTAAATATTGGTATCTGGTGCACTGCGGTGTCTATTTTTTGTACAATACACGTGAGCTACTTCTGCGATTTGCTCGATTCTACAAATGTTCGTAGACCCGGGGTCTGTTCGCATCTGTGGAAATTCGTAACTCGAATGTTCGTAAGTCGAGGACTACCTGTACTTTTAATTTGCCAGAGCTGCTGATATACAACATTAACACCTTCTGACCAATCAGATTTGAGTGTTCTTTGATACAGAACTATTTTAAAAGATTTAACTAGTGCAGTCGTCAGCCAAGCTTACCCTTGAGCAGAGGCAGTAATGCGGTATGTTTTAGGGACAAGAAGACGCCAGTAATCTCCATCTTTGCTGGTGGTGATGGAGTGGTTGATGCCTTCTACAGTGATGATGGCATTGGGGATACCAGTCCCATCCTCACTGTCAGTCACCATCCCCTTCACTCCTCTGTGGACCTTCAGACCATGAATATAAACAAGAGAAAGATGACATATGTACAGCAGATACCAGTTGAAAGAGTAAAATGAAATGGAAGAAGTTTGGAAACAATGAGAGAGAAAAACAGACAAATAAAAGAGTGATGAACCTGGTGAATAAATTGCAGCAGGGATTTTCGGTTGTGTTCCCAATACTGCGGCAACTCCTGCGCCATAGGATATTTCACACAGCCCAGCTCTATGGTCACCTCAAAGCAATTAGTATTAAGGTAGTTCCAGTCCTGCATACCACCTACGAGAGACAGGCAAAAACACTCATCTATTGTATGATGAGATTTATCCAGGATGATGCCATTCTAATCAAGAAAGAAAAAACAACAATGTCTAGGAGTTTTTTTCAGAAATCTGGAACCTTTTTCCTGATTGCTGGAACATTCCAGATTTTCATAGCAGAAACCAGGGCTAATTTTAGTTTGTGGGTAGTCACATTCCAGAAATCTTGCTCCACAGTAGGCTCTTTCCGAACACAGTACTCCTGGTGGAGATTGCATTTATGGACGTCAATCAAATAGATGATGTTTAGAAAGGTGTGTTTATTCGCACAGCATAAGCAAAGCCTGAGATTTTCCTGACTTACTGTATATCTCCTATATCTACAAATAAATATTACGTTAATGTTATATTACATATTATATATTTTTGTGGATAATAGATCTCATCTATTTGCTGGAGTCCCAAAGCCATAAAAATTTGGAAATCCTTTGTGAACTGATATATGCCAATTACTTTGTTTCGTTCTTGAATTTCTTTAGTTCGTGCTGCCTTTGCTGTTCTTTTAGCATTCTTCACTTTATCAGACATGTTTGATTTCAAAGTTGGATTAGATTTTTTTAATGTTCGGAGTGATTTCTTGATTCAACAGTTCTGGCAGTAACCAGGCCTGGGTGTGGGAGGCAAAATTTAACTCTGTTTTTTTTTTTTTTTTTTAGGAAAGCAGTTCATTCATGCTTTAACAAGAAGGAGCAATTACTTTTTCACTTTTTCCAGGCAGGTTTGAACAGCTTTTTTTTTTTACCCCTTAATGAATGCATTTTGTATTTACTTGGGTTATTCTTATGTAATATAAAAATTAGTATGACGTGCTTCCTGTATGCATAAAATAATTTTTTTTAAAAAAAGACATTATTCCATGAATTCCCATTTGTGCAACAGAATAAAGCCAAAGAAGAATACTTAATTTTAAACTTTATGTTTGCAGTAAAGTATAGTAATATTTGCATCACTGGTTTATTGTACACTCGCTGACCCCTTTAGAGGAAAACATACTCCTGCTCATTAACAAATTAAAATTGAATAATCTGCTTGAAACCAGACCAAATCAACCAACCAGGTGCAGGTCAAGAGCCTCAGTTAATATTCACATCAGAACGAGGAAAAAATGTGATCTTAGTGACTTTCACTGTGGCATCAATGTTGGTGCCAGAAGGAAAGGTTTAATTATTTCAGAAATTGCTGATGTTTTGAGGTTTTCCCCCAAACACAATGGTTAGCATTGTAAGAAAAACAATACAAAAGTCCATCGAACAGGAGTTCTGTCAAGCTGACAGGAATAAATGCTGAAAAAAAATCCTGGATTCCTGAAGAGACTCCTACGCTTAGCATGCACTCATTATCATTTTCCTATGACATCTACATCTAGGCATTTGGCAAACGCCCTTATCCAGTGCGACTTACATTTTTATTTCATTTTATATCTGAGAAGTTGAGGGTTCGGCAACTTGGTGGTCGTGCGGTCTGAACCTGGGACCTTCCGAACTGTAGTCCAATGCCTTAACCACTGAGTTACCCCTGTCCCCATGATATCATCCCTATAAGAATAGCCCATGAGCGTATATAAAATGATTGCAATCCCCTTAGTCGTAAATTGTTTTGGGGACTGTCTTGCTTCTGGCTCGGGAAAGTTCTGGAACTACTTAGGTTCTTAAAACCGTATCATGTCTCTATACTCTTCCACTTACCTGGCACATTGTACCAAGCAGCTCCATTAGTAACGCCATCCTTAAAGTACTCATCTTGGTATTCTTTTAACTCTTTACAAGGGTGCCCTTCATGCATGAGAGGATTTTCCTGAAAGACAAAAGACTTTTGTACCAAGTTCATCCAGATAACCAGTCCACAGATTAACGAGTGTCCTTGGAAATGGGGAACGAGTTCAGGAACAGATCGTGCTCACCCGTGAGTAAGCGAGGGCGACCATCCTAAACACGTCATCGTCTGGAGACCTGCTGTAAGCACTGATGCCCATTTGGTTGTCGTCGTATGGGTAATTTACCACTAGAGAGCCTAAAAAAATAAAATAAAAATACAAAAACAGCGGGGGAGAAAACAACAACACATGTATATGTATATATACGTAACTATATTATAGTTTAGCCATCTTGATGAAACTGATATCTACCTCCGTGCAGGTTAGCCGACAGCACAAACGGGTAGCTTTTCACCCAGTCCATCACGGCTATAGTCTCTGGCTGTCGGGGGTCAGTGATGGTTTGGAACTGGTCGGGGAAATTGCGGTTTAGATCGTAGTTGTTGCTGTTATTGCGTCCACGGGAACTCATGACATCTCCTGGAGAAGAATTTTTGTGATGCATGAGAAGTAAACAGAAAAATGTAAGCATCGATTTCTTTACATCCCATTAAGATCTTTTAGGTTGAATGGTGAGTTTTTAAACATTTCTTACCCTCTTGGGCAATTTCATAGCCATCAGGGTTCATGGAGGGCATGATGTGGATGCGGGTGTTGTTGACGAGCTGCGTGACCTCGAGGTCGCTGCCATAGTTAAGGCACAGATACTCGATCAGGTTTAGAAGCAGCTCACGTCCGACCACCTCGTTGCCGTGCATGTTAGCAATATACTTAAACTCTGGTTCTCCTAAAGGAAGCATTGGATCGTTTCAACGTATATACAATGTAGACCTTATTAACACCTGTATGTTAAGAGAAAGTATTCCTATGTAACATTACTGAGGGAGAAGTGAAGCACCTTGTTCATGTTTGCCGGGGTTATCAGAGATCTCCATGACCCAAAGCGGAACGCCCTGAACGGACTTGCCGATGGAGTAGAGACGTGTGATGGAGCTGTACATGTTGCTGAGTCTCCCCAGGAAGAACTCCATGTCTTTGTTGTGGTGATGGCGGAACAGCTGAGGCTGATGCGGCTGTGGTCGCGGCGCCGACTCTGTGCTGGTTGAAGACGTCTCTGAAACTTGTGTATCACCACCAGGGGTGCTGGAGTTGGTTTGGAGTTGGTTGCTTTTGGTGGTAGGGGTTGTAGAGGGTGAAGTCACCAATGTAGTTGTGAGGCTCACACTCTCGTTGACTAGAGGTACTAGTGTGAAGTTCAGCTCTGTAGCTTTGCCTTCGGGTACTTGAACACCAGTCACGGTCCTTGGCACGTACCTAAAGCCCACAAGGAAAAGCAAACACTGTGTGACACATTTCTCCCCAAACCGTGTATGTACAGTGTGGACAAATACAGCGACGGTTTAAGGAAATATTTAAACAGAACACGACTCAGGTTTATTAAGCAGATATAGTATAATATAGTACTTTTAAATTGCAGTTAAAGTTGAAATACCTGCAACTGACACAGATAGAATAAATATTATCGTAAGATCTACACCATGCATGTGCATACCATAAATTCATGCAGTAAACACTGAATAAAAAAAAAAATAGATATACAGCATTCGACCTTTTATAAAAAATAAAACATGATATAAAAAGTGTATAAAATGTGTAATATATAACATTTAATTATTGCCATTATTCTTATTATTATTTCATATATAATTCATTTAAAAAAAAGTGGTGTTTTTTTTAATGAAGTATATATGAAATAATAATAAGAAGAAATGTGTTGAATTGTGTTGAATATCATGTGTGTTATTTTTTAAATATTGGTGCCAAAAACTTTAATTTGTATATAAAAAAAATTATATATATATATTTTCATATATATATGAAATGCATGTACAATATAATGATATAATGATATAATACATATAATACATATGTATTATATATAAAATATACTTTTTTATACGATTATTTTCTATAATAAATATTAAATATATAAAAAAATTATATAATTTTTTGTCGCATATTTGTCAAACTTAAATTATTGAGATCATCAAATACATTTTAATATTACACAAAGAAAACCGAGTAACCAGTTTTTAAATGATGATTTCATTTATTAAGGGGGAAAAAGCTGTTCAAACACACCTGGGTCTCTGTGAAAAAGTAATTGCCCCTAAACCTAATAACTGGTTGTGTCACCCTTCTTAGCAACACCTACAATCGAGCGTTTGCGAGAACCAGCAACCAGTCTTTCACGTCTCTGTGGATGAATTTTGGTCCACTCTTCTTTTCTTTAATCCAGCCACATAGATAGGAGGGTCTTCAAGCATGAACGGCCAGTTTAAAGTCATTTCAATCGTGTACTTTGACTGGGCCACTCCAAAACCTTTTTCTGTACCCATTTTGAAGTGGACTTGCTGGTGTGTTTCGGATCATTGTCCTGCTGCATAACCCAAGTGCGCTTGAGCTCAAGGTCACAAACTGATGGCTTGACATTCTCCTTCAGGATTTCCTGGTAGAGCGCAGAATTCATGGTTCCATCAATTATGGTAAATTGTATGGTAAGACCATCAGACTACCATCACCATGTTTTGACTGTTGGTGTTCTTTTCATGAAACGTGCGTTAGTTTTATGCCAGATGTAACAGGACATATACCTTAAAAAAAATTCAGCTTTTGCCTTATAAGTCCACAGAATATTTGCTGAAAAGGAAACTGTCCAATGGATCCCATTTTGCCCCCCAGTCTCTTTCTTATTGTTGAACCATGACCTTAACCGAGTCGAGTAAAAACTTTGACCTGAACTGAGGCCTGCAGTTCTTTAGATGATGATCTGTTTTTTTTTATTTTTTTTTATGAGCTCCTGGATGGGTTGCCGTTGGGCTCTTTGAGTAATTTTGGTAGTCCAAAAACTTCTGCGAAGGTTCACCACTGTTCCAAGTTTTCTCCATTTATGGATAATGGCTCTCACCGTGGATCGCTGGAGTCTCAAAATTTGGAAATCCTTTGTAACCCCTTCCAGGCTGATAAATGAAGTCGTGTTGTCTTTTTCGCTCTTTTACCGTTCTTCACTTTGTTGGGGATGGAGGTTTTCTTACAATACTTTTTGTTTATGGCACTGTAATCCGATATGATCCTGTTTAATCGCAGATAGGGTGATGTGCATAGAGCCAAAAATATTTAGCAGAATAAACAAGCTAACCAGTAATTAACAAATTATTTATATATTTTTAAATCCCATTTAAATTCCATAACCCTGCTCCTTTACTACACATCATAATCAATGAATAACAAAAATGGACCTTGAATAAAACTTAGGTCTGTCTAGTCTTGTGACAGTCTAACGCAGCATTCTGATTGGTCACATGCTTACCCAGATGATTCTACTGTGAAATTGTAACTTCCTGGCAGAAGCAGTCTGTAATAGTCACCAAAGTGACCAGTGGTTATGTTGTGGTTAATCCCTGCCACTGAGATGACTGCGTCAGGAAGGGGAGAGCCGGTGCCGGCTTCTTTGACGAAACCTCGCAAACCGATGTGAACCTGAAATCAGATTCGAAACTGGTCAGTGTTACAGACGAACGCAGACTCGCACTTCTTACTTAAACTCTGACTGGAACGCTATCGCACCTGCTCTATGTACGCCAGCAGAGACTCTCGGTTATTGTTCCATTCTTTCGCCAACTCTGAAGCCGGGGGATACTTGCAGCAACTCAGCTCCATGGTGATTTCCAAGCAGTTCCCTTTCAAATAATTGTAGTCCTGCATACCTCCTGTACGGAAACACAACACATAAATATACATATGACTGATGCAACAACATGTAGAAATAGGAGTTGAAAACCTCGTACGATTTGGAGACTGACATCATGGCACAAAGTTTCACAAGGCCAGGCAGTGATCACGTCTCTCAGTCGGTAAACAGCGAGATTATGCAATGGCACTCGGCCATGTAGTGTTCAGTCAGTAATCCGCTCTTAAATGAGAGATGCCTCGGGTGAGAGGCTACCTTGGCGATGGGAGTCGAACTCTCATTACACACACACAAGAAACCCAACTCTTGACAAACAAAGAGATTCTTCACTCTACCCCTCTTACTAGTCCTGTAAGCGTATGTTACAAGCATCTAGAATTATACAAGAAATATACAAGAAATACTAATACAAATACTGTCAGAATGTGATAAAAAGGTTTTGCAATAACCGCCATAATCTCTAAAGCATATTTGTGACTACGAAATTTACTATAAAAAATTTTCCCTTAACCTCTTGAGACCCGAATGTCCTCGTATGAGAATATAACATTTTCTTGTCTTCATACATCCTTTATACGTGTGTGTGGAGGAATACACTCTCTGCTACAGTATGTTCTCAATACGCTGCAGCACTGACTGTATTATATTCCATTCAGGGTCTTCTACACCCTTAAACTAGTGCACATTCAGTCTATTCAGTCTTTACTAGTGCTCAGTCCATTGCACCTGACCTGATGATTATATTATATGAACCATGTAAACAATGACCCCATAAATAAAAAAATATATAAGATAAAATAATAAATTCCACCACTTCCTGTTCTTTGGGAGTTTCTTTCAGTTGACCCTTTAAACCGAACGCGCTCTCAGACCGACACGGGACGACATGGTTCACTGTTCATCCGTTAACTAATAAAACACACACCCTGCAATATCTCTGGATTAATCAGTCACAAGGGGACATAAAAACAAGGTCTAGACCAAACCACATCCTTGTCTGCTGCCTTAAACATCCTGTGTAAGATATTTTCTGTAGAGAGTTTGATATTGTTTAAAGCACAGTATGTATAATGTTGGTGTGAAGAAGCCACAAAGGGTTTGGGTTAGTTCTGCTTTCTGAATGTCAAGCAGCGACATTAACTCAGCTGACTTGAACTGAGAAGTTTCTAAGAACTTTAAAACTTCTTCTTCTTCTTCTTCTTTATCTTTCGGCTGTTCCCTTTCAGGGGTCGCCACAGCGAATCATCTGCCTCCATCTAACCCTATCCTCTGCATCCTC
>JAQQZS010000003.1:22572091-22620608 GCA_030068045.1 Platyallabes tihoni | reverse complement strand
AAAGTAACTCGGTAACTTTTACTCTGAGTAAATTTTTAATGAGCTACTTTTTACTTTTACTTGAGTAGATTTTTATAAGCGTAACTTTACTTGTACTTCAGTAAAAGTTCACTTAAGTAACAGTACTTTTACTTAAGTACAAAATTGTATTACTCTTTCCACCTCTGGTGTTTAGTGTTCTAAATGAAATAAGTTTGTTGTATTGTGTTCTGTGCTCTACATGCAATAGATTTTGTTTGCAATAGTGTGTTTAGTGTTCTAAAGGAAATAAGTTTTGTTTGGTCTGTGCAATATTCTTTCTTTCATGACTGTGCTTAATCTACAGTGTGCAGTATAGAAGCCTATCCACTCCTTTCGTCTACCTGTGTTGTTGTTGTTGTCGTCAAGTTGTTGTGACGTATAATGTCTGACCACCCTTGTGCATTTAAAGCACGACCGCAATAGGACTGCCGTACTGTACCTGTCGCAGGGTTTTAAGCATCTCCGTGGCTTCGTCGTGCTTGCCCTGCTTGGCCAGGAGCATCATGTCCTGGATCATGCCCACGCGCCGCTGGTACGGAGGCGGCGGTCCGGCGCGCGCGAGTCTCTCCCCGGCGCGCAGGACGAGCGAGGCGCGTACGTCATTGCCGCGCTCGCGCGTCGGTGTCCTCCTGCAGCGCGCGCTTTGTGGACTGGCGCCCGCCTCATCCGGGCTCTTTGCCTGTTTCGCTCCCATGACCGAGCCCGGACACGGAACCCTTCAGACGATACACTCAGGCGGGTCCGGTTCGATTTACAAGTTCGCGCAGCATTTAGGAGAAATGCACGTAGGCGAGGTTCGGAGCCGCGTCACTGGTTTGTTTACATCACATGTGTCCCGCAGAGAGTGCAGTGCAGTTCAAAGACGGACATTTTTCAGTTTTTTTTTTAAATTATTATTTCCGTCACAAACTTCAGCAATTCATGCACTTGTCTCGTCCACACCAATGCATGCCAGAAACATTGCATCCATATGCAGAAAGCTCATCCAAACCCTCCATTAGCTCCAAATACCTTAGGAATTACCTTGTATGAATAAAAGCCAACGTGCAATTAAGGTCAATGCGACAAACACGCCATATCCGCTTGGACTAGAAGGCTATTTCCTTTCGTGTCCCTCAGGTAGGGAACAGATCGGATGAGGATGCCTGGAGCATGGCGGGCAGAGGAGGAAAATAACCAGTCCTGTAATGCTCAAACTCCCATTATGAAATTATTTCTCTATCTGTCTATATGTGCACAGCAATCCCATGTGCTGAACAGATATTTCGTGTGTCTGTTTCTTCAGATCCGCCTACACCCCGAAGCAAAGTAAAGCGAGGTCAGAATGAAAGAGAAGTCCATTTTCCTCCTCGCTAAAAAAAAAAAAAAAAAGTCATCCCATCTCTTTCCATCACATGCACTTTGCCTAGATTTTTTTTCTCTGTTTTGTTTTGTTTCTCTGAGTCTAGGCTAATACAGTATGCATGCAATGGATCATGGTGCAGAGAGCCTCCCACCTCATTCCCCCTCCATCTGGGAGGGGTCGGGCAGTGTGTGCACATCATCCTCCAGCAACTAGACAAACATTGAACTGAGTCATAATTTTACAAGCAGAGTGCTTTACAAAGACTACTTAACCAGATTGCCCCGCGATATCAGACTGATGCAATCAGATGGGAATGGTGTGACCTGCCTGCCTGAAAGCTATATTATTAAGCTGTGCAATAAACACACAACAAAATATTAGTATTTAATATTTATACAACAATGCAAGGGGGAAAAATGTGAGCATTTGCATTGGGTCAGAGGGTGAAACTACGGAAGAGAAGCCCATACACAGCATCTGTTTCTCATCTACACCGTGCACAGCTGATGTCTTTGCACAGACCCGGACTGATTGCCATTACACTGCATGCATTTAACTCTACTGACACCTTGCGATGAAATAAGTGCATTTATAAAGCACATCTAAAACCCTGACTTTAGCACTATATTGTCTAAAGTATAACGTTCTTAGTTTCATAAATGTGATGTAGTTATGCACATTTTTTTTTTATATCTGGGTTTTACAATAATTTCCCTTCACTGGATCAATAAAGTCTATCTTATCTATCTATCTATCTATTTATCTATCTATCTATCTATCTATCTATTTATCTATCTATCTATCTATCTATCTATCAAGGGAGCATGCACAGAAAGGCTGCAAGGAACAAAGCTGAGGAGTTAAACCAGAAAACCACAACAAAACAAAAAAAACATTAAAAAAAACACACACACACACAAACTCTGGAGTTATGAGCTACTTTATAATATATGGCTATAATGTCTCTCAGACTTGATGCTGAGTAGCATGGTGGCTTAGTGGTGCCGCACCCACAGGGTCCAGGTTTGATTCCCGCCTCGGGTCTGTGTGCACAGAGGTTTTCTCTGGTTACTCTGCTTTCCCCACGCTAAAGTAATTGACAAAACAGAGCTAAATATGCGATGACTTTTGCATGATGGAAGAAGTCACTATGGCAGAAGAAAATTAAAAGAATTTTTACTAAGACATGCAAGTTATTCCATCATAGCTTTGGAATTATAAATACCTTTTCTTCAGGCTTGTAATAGTAGGGTTTAAGGGCAATAATAAATTACCTAATATATATTGAATTATCGTGGATGTTACAGAAGGTTAAAATTCCAAAAGTCATCTGGAAAACTGGATACAGACCAGGCTGAATTCCCTCATGCCCACAGAAATAATTACTGTCCCTGTTGCCCAGGAATTAAGAGTTCTGCGGTCTAGAGACTGAATTTTATAGTTAACCACCATCACAATTTGACTGCTAATTTACATAAATTTTTTAACAGCTTGCTTCCACTTTATCATTTCTGGTTGGTTAATAAAATATATGGACAACTGGACAGTATAGGGCTGAGTAATGCATCACATCATATTTAAGCAGCTTCACTGAAGACATTATAAAGTGATGTGGGACAAATTGTTACACATGCATACTAGGCAGACCATTGAGATTTGGAGCTCTTTTTGTGTTTTTGGCCCAGCACCCACTTACTGTACCTTTCAGCTCTAATCACACCCCGCCTGCACGGCACCACGTTCCTTTCGATCGTGGAGCACTGCTTGATTGGTCCCTCCATCTGTCAGGGATCGACAAAGAAATGAATTTAGACAGTTTTTTGTTTTGGCACCTAAGTGGTGAAAGAATGAACTTTCTCTAGATGTCCGTATAGTTATTAACCTAGTAACCAGTGTATGGATCTATCCAGTGACGGATAATTTAAATCACTTTTGTGAGTTGCTCTAGATCGTCTGCTAAATGCCTAAATGTAACTGTAAGTGTTTTCTATTTTTCTTATGTGTTGAGTCCATAATAAGTATTACTTTGCCTGTATCTTTCCACTGGATAGGACATAAAAGTGTCTGTGTCATGGGCTTAGCCCTAATGGAGATTTACTTATTCTACATAGTGTTAATTCAGTGTAAATCTCACTCTAAAAAGTGGGATACGAGAAAGCACTGAATGTGATGCTCACTCTGAATTTTAACAATGACATTTCCACTGACGGTTTTTTTTTTAAAAGCATGGTAGGGCACATGAATCTACATTTTGAGGCCTCCCGCTGCCCTGTATAGGATAAGCTGTTTAAAGAATGAGTGAGAATGTAAAAGCAAGACTGAGGCTGGTTTCTTTAGGGAACTTGGGGCATTAGGCAGGGTACACCCTAGGATGTACAATGCCAATCCATTGCAGGGCACAAGCACACAGACTCACTCACTCATTCACTCACATTACAGGCAATTTGGAAATGCAGAATAGTCTTCTGTGAACTGTGGGAGAAAACCAGAGTATGCAGAGGAAACCCACCATGCAAACACACACACACACACACACACACACAGATCTAAGGCAGGAATCCAACCCTTCACCCTGCCACCCTTCTACACGCTATTTATGTGTATATCTTTCTTAAAACCATTAAATACACAGAGAAGGGAAAAGGCAAAAAACAATGCATAAATTAATGAACAGCGTGATATATACAAAGTATACAAAAAGAAAAAATATATATAAGTTTTGAGATGATTCTCAAAAACATAAATGATTTAAATGACAAACGCGCCGTTATTATCATTTTTTGCCTACGTCATGTACACGAGGAGGGACCCAGACTTGACGTCATCATCAGGCGACGAGTCAGCTGATATAGTTCCTTTAACGACTAGCTGTAGTTCGCCATGCATATATATTGATAAATTTGTTGTATATCTGGAAAATATATATATATATATATATATCCACCGTATTTAATTTATATTTATTGTAACGGTACAATGCAATTTTTAATTGAACGCGCAGTGTATACAGAGAGAGGTTAGCTAACTGTGTGTGACTCTCCATCAGCTAACTGCTAACAGAGTCATTGTTTTGGTGAGCATCCTGATCTACACAGCTGTATTTTGGCTCATTCAGTCTATGATGTATGAGTTTTAACGTTGATTCATCCACACACAGGTTCTCCACCTGTCAACCTGAACGAAATGGCGAATTCATTTACACTTGGTGCCAGATTTCATGACAAGATAGAAGAGTTATTGGAGAAGAAATGCTGTAAATCATCAGATCTCATTGAGGAACTACAAGCACTTAAAGAGCAGACTGTCCTCTCGTTTAAAACAGCCAGGAAACTGCAGACACTTCTTCAGCAAAATGGTAGGGAAAAAAAGTTAGAAAACAAGGTCTTCACTGTATGCAGGCTGTATACACCAAGTCCTCTTATATGTGTCTTGTACATGTACACTGGATATTATCGTATGTTTACACAAAAAACAGAAAAGATGTTCATCAGTCATCTGTAGCAATTTAATCAGCATGTGAAGCATCTAAAGCTTCATTAATTAAATAAAATAAAATAAAAAATTTGCTACTTAATCAATCTTAAACATGACAGTTTTGCAGCTATTTGTTTTCCCAGAAATTCACGAATGGATGGTCTTAAATTGATCATGCATGGTTTAAAAACAAGTTTGTCCCCATAAAAAACAAAATAAAACACAGGGAGTGTGATCTGTCATTTTCAGCTGTTTGCTAGAAACTGATCGGTCTATGCTTGTCTGGAGAACGACCGGTTATTCTCTATGAGATACAGCCAAGTGATCATTAAATCTGTATATTGGAGTCTCCAGATACATGCTGCAACTGAATCCAATCAGGAGATGATGCATTGAAAGGCTCAAGTGCAAAATCACCCAAGAAAACAAGTACTTATGAGCGTCGTCCTTGAGAAACAAACACCTCATTGGTCCTAATTTGGCTTCGGTGTTGAATAAACAAGATGGAAACGTGTGTGCAGACAAAGTGTTCAGGAGACTCAGGTCACCTTGAGTTGCCAAGAAAATACCCCTACAAAGTTGGCAAATCAGAAGAAAAGTTTGTAGTTGGACAAACTGCACAAACAATGGGCATTTAGATAACTGGAACCAAGTCTTGTGGATTAATGAGTCCAAGGTTGAGGTGTTTGGATCCAAGCAAAGGACATGTCAGATGCAGAGCTCATGAAAAGATGATAAGCTTGCATAACACATTTATTGAATCATTAAGGTGGAAACATATAATTTCCCCATAAAAGTGCACAAACTGCACCCGAGACTATAGTTTATAAAGTGTAGCCACACCAATTATTGACTTTGTTTCATTAATTACTGTTTACCGGTTTTATAGTTAAACAGCAGGTCCTTGCATGTGCCTAAGACTTTTGCAAAGTACTGTATACTTGTTTTGTTGACCACTGATGCATTTATCTTTGATGTTAGTCAGGTAGTACGAGCACATGCTTTACTTTTATCAAACAAATCATTTTGGACTGCTTTGTAAAATGTCGCATCACGTAATCCTATTTTATGTTGTTCTTATGACCACTTAAACAAGGACGTCTAAAACAGTGTGACTGCAGAATCTATAAATGTAAATAATGTAAATACCTAGCACGAGGGGACTTATGCTGGTCTTACTTCTCTGCAGGATATCCAGTTTACCTTCATGAGCTCCTTGAAGACAGCATGCTTCATCTTCCAAAAGTGGAGCCGCCGCCAAGAGTAAGTGAAAATGCTGACATTGCTATTGGTGATGTATGGAATTGCTATTGTATTAATTTTAAATATAATCAGATAAACTTTGAATTACAACTACGTACTCTGAGCAGAACCCTCAGCTTGTGGCTCGTCTGGAGAAGATTAAAGCAAAACTGGCAAACGAGGAATACCGGAGAATCACAAGGAACGTAAATCCCCAGGTAAGTGCAGATTTCTGTTTTAAAACTTTTGTGTTATCAGGAACATAAATTTCTTATGAGCTATTTTTTTTTCATTGACAGGAAATTAACAATCATGGAACCCTGGCAGACTTTGGAAGACAAGGTCAGGAAAATTCCATTTGGGGAACGTAACTGGGGTTTTAAGGAAGATGTAAGAGATTTATCAGTTTAGTTGTTATGATATTTGTCAGAATAGTTTAATGATATGTATCTGGGGTTTTCCTCCTACAGATTTTATCCTAGATTAGCCAGATCCATTTTTTATGTACTTTTGATATTTAAACATGTTTCCACACAATAAGAAACATTTTAAAAAAATCTTTTTACAACAACATATACATTTAGACTAAACTTCGTTTTTATTTTTATTTTTTAAAGAGTTTTTAGGTCATGTAAGACCTTTGGTTTTTCTAAGAAATCATTTCTCTCCATGCATGTAGTTGAATTGCAGCTATAATTCAGACAGATGTTCACAAAACATAATGGTTTGCCATATGAATGTCAAATTCTAATTTTATTTGCCACATACACAGTCATACAGAGTACAATATGCAGTGAAATGCTTTAACGACTGGCCATGACCTTAAAAATAAAAAGATAATTAATAGGAAATAAATATGGGACAAAATAAGAAATAAAATATAGAAAATAACTAGCTAAGGATGAAAAAATATATATCTATAGAAGATAAGATAAAATATAAGGAAACCTAGCTGTACAAAAATAATACACAGTATAAAGAAAAACCCAGCTGTACAAATATGGGGGGGAAAATGATTTTCTTTAAAAATGTAGAAAAATATAGAAACTTTAGTATGGAGATGAAGTGGAATCTGAATAGAAATGCCTGAGGGTGTGTGCAAATATGCATGAAAGTGTCCTATGTGCAACGAGCAAAAAAATTACATGGAAATATGTGTAAATGTGCATGAATATGCTGGTGTTCAGTGTCCATAAGTGTCTAAATAAGGGATCGTATTATTTCCCCTAAACTCTCACTGAATTCACATTATTATTTGTATTTTCGTTTGTGGTTTATAGTGCGGTCTGTCAAAGCAGTCATTGTTACTATCTTCAACTTCTTGGTAACGGTGGCTGCAGCCTTCGCTTGCGCCTACATGGGCAGTCAGTACATCTTCACAGAAACTGCAGCGGTAAGATTTAGAATTTCAGGAGTGCTCACTGAAACCAGTGTCATCATAGAGTGCATGTTTTTTAAATCTTTATTTATTAAAGGATTAATTACAGTTGTATGTTTTATTTCTCAAATACTACTAAAATCCTGTATAATTCACAGAGGTCTTCTTCTTTTTTTTTTTTTTTTCCCCAGAGAGTAATATCAGCAGTGATCGCAGCATCTGTAGTTGGTCTAGCAGAGCTTTATGTCTTGGTTCGCACTATGGAGGGTGACCTGGGAGAGCCATAACATTATTTTTCGATACTGGGAACATTACGAGCTTATTATTCCCAGCATGTTGTCATGGACCACATTGGACTCTATTTACTCCTAATTTATCATCTGGCAAGACGTGGAGATCTTTAATATTTTTTCAAATATAATATATCTTTTTAAGTCTATCGTAGACCTTCGAGTTGAAAGTTTAATGTAATGGAGGTGTTTAAGTGTGGGAATGTATTTGTATACATTATTATTAGGATCACAGCTATGCAGAAAATTTGTATTAATCAGGATTATGCAGTTTCGTTTTTTATCCACTAGATGGCATGTTACCCCTACATAAAATGTCAACGGACTGTGATGATACAGTATTTTGTAAATCTGGAACAAGTCCTTGCACATTATTTTGTTTAGGGAAATTACGTCTCTGATTTGGTCCTAGTTTAAGAAGTGTATAATGATCTGTTTGTAGGATAGTTTTTTTTTTCCTCCCAGAAGATTTCCCAAACATGGACTGTTCCATTCACTGATCCATCATGGGACAGTTAAATGTCTTGTCTTGACATCCATTATGTTTACGTTAATGCCACCTTCTGGTCTTGATCTGTTTTGAGCATTAAAGGTAATATGATGTCTGAAGTTTCATTAAGCTGGTGGCACGGTGGCATAGTGGTTAGTATTGTGGTCTCACACATTCTGAGTCGAGGGGACAATTTCTGCCCAGGGTCTGTGTGGAGTTCTCATCGTCTCCTTATGATTGGCCGGTTTCTTCCAGTTACTCTGGTTTCCTCCCACAGTTATGCAGTCGACTAATTGGCTTTTCTAAATTGGCCAAAGTGTGAGTGAGAGTGTGATTGTGTGCCCTGCAGTGTCCTGGCAATCTGTCCATGGTGTACCATGCCTCGTTCCCCCAAGTCACGACAGGATAAGTGGTGTAGAGAGAACGAGTGATTATTATTTTGTTTCTTTAGGCTGTAAAAAAAAGTTTTTTGTACATTTGCTAAATTTCCATTCCATTAAATATTTCATGGTGACAAACTTGTTTTGGTATGTTTATTTCATTCTCTCTTATGTAAGAATTATTGTTTACATTTCAGTGTAGTTTTGCATGTTCTTACAGTATGTATCACACAAAAACAAATTGATTGTCCTTTAATATAAGTCGAACTCCACAGTCCAATGTGGAGTAATTTGCACCCTGACAATTAAGGCATATTTAGAAGAAAAAAAAAAGATAAACATACTAAACCATATCCATTGCTGTAAATCCAGCTTTATTCATACCAAAATATACAGCAATTAAAAATCCCCGGTGGCATTTATTTTGGACGCAAAACACATTTGGTTGTAAAGACTATGGACACAAACACAAAAATCTATGATTATAGTTGAACAACACATTTTTTTTAGATAAATAAAAGCATTTTAAAAAGTCTAAATTCTTAGAATATATTGTATGCTTTTTTTCTGTACATGTCTATCTCTGAGTTTTGAAAACCTTTGTGTCTTTTGCAGTCTGGCATCATCGCAGTTAAAGGTTCAAGTCCTTCAAATTCTTTGCGTTTTGTAAAAATAATTTGACGCATAAATCCGTCTCTCACCGTACTAAAATATCACTAAAAGTTATACAAAAAAAAAAAAAAGAAATAAATAGGCTTGCTAGGCCTTTCCTGGTAATAACATGACCATGAAACATGAGGCGTATAAACGGCTCATGTCAACTCTCCCTGTCATCATACGCTAATGTAGAGTCCCATCCAGTCCAAAAGGGGGCAGTGTGACAATTCTGGCAGTTTGGAACACTCACTCGCTCATCTTTTATACCACTTTATCCTGTATTCAGGGTCGCGACCTGGAGCCTATCCCAGGAGTCTTAGAAGCATCCATCGCAGTGCACACACACATACACACACTCACACACTCATTCACACACTATGGGCATTTTGGGAACGCCAATTAGCCTAACCTGCATATCTTTGGACTGTGGGAGGAAACCCACCAAGCATGGGGAGAACATGCAAATTCCATGCACACAGAGATGGGAATCGAGCCTGGCCGGGAATCGAACCCAGACCAGTTTTGAAAAGAAAAAAAAAGAGTCTTAAACATGATGAGGTGGCTCATTCAAACTTGCGCAGGTGGTTATAGAGTGACTGGACGTAGGTGAAGACACACATGGGGTCAGGTTTTCTGCCCATCACCATCATGTCCTCCACCTCAATGAGTCTGTCACAACCAGCGTTCTTCCTAGAAAAGAGAGAACCATGGAATGAATTAGGTTTAGATTTGCTATGAAGTTGTTCTTTAATGCATATAGCTTGTGTAAACAACAAAAAAAAGACAATTCATTCATTAACTTATCCTAAAAATTAGGGCACAAAGTGGTGCATACCCACTCACACACCCATTTATACACTTGGGACAATTTGAAGACAGTTTGGGAGGAAACTGGAGAACCCAAAGGAAACCCACAAAGCATGAGGGAACATGCAAACGAGCCCATAACCCTGGAGGTGCAAAGCAACTGTATTAACCGCGGAGCCCTTAACGTTTCCTGTAAAACAGCATCGAACATTTTCACTATGATGGCTCACGCCTGCAGTTTCTCCGACAGGCTGAAATTGACCCAATAAGTTTGTACCCAAGTCTCCATTGGTGAACAGTGGGTAACCTCAACACACTGGACTTCATGTTAAGTGAAGCACATTTGCTGTTAAACAATTGCACATTTCAACATACAGTATACAGTACTGCGCAAAAGCTTTAAGCCCCCCTCGTTTGTTCTTATTTTGCTTCCAAACAGCCAGATGTTCATGTATGTTTAATGTCATCCTGAGGAATATCTCTCCAGGCTTTCTGGAGGACTTTTTGGCAAGTTTTGGCTCTGAGTCCCTGTACCTGACCAGTTTCAGATGTATGTGTCTGTTTGTTAAGCCACACGGTCATGTGTGAATCATTCTAGCATAAAAAAATCTAACGCATGAACCAGTGAGAAATTTGAATGATGTGAGAAATTATTTGGTATACTGCCAAGAGGTTGAAACAGAAGAGCGGGGAAATGAGGTTGCTGCTGAGATTGTTACATCAACAGCCAGTTTTTAAATTGTATCTTTAGCCACCTTGCAGCCTGTCACAGTAATAACATTTGTTCCCATTTATTTACTTTATTTTATTTAACATCGAGAAATGAGGGATTGCTCAAGACGTTTGCGCAGAACCATAATCATCATATGCAAATGTAGAGGCCCATCCAGTCCAAAAGGGGGCAGCGTGACACTTCTGGCCGTTTGGAACAGAAAATAAATAAATAAATAAATAAATAAATCTTGGTGGTTATAGAGTGACTGGACGTAGGTGAAGACACACATGGTGTCCAGAACGGGTTTATTTTTGGTCGCACTATCTGGTATCACCCAAATGACCCTGGGTTCCTCTCAAGGTTTCTTCCTCATGTCCTATCAGAGATTTTTTCCCCCTCATCATCCTCATCTTCAGCTTGCACAAGTTAGAGTTTGACAAAATGTTAAAATTGATGTATTAATTACATTTAATTGAATTAAATCCTTTTAAAATGACATAAAATACTTTAAGTATTAAAGTATTTCATTTCAATTTAAGAATTTTGATTGTTATGGTCAATTTTGTCAAATCCCAAACCAATTTGTATTGATAACAATCATCATTTTTGCTCAAGAACTATACATTTACTTTATACATTTACTTAAAAAAAAAAAGAAAGAAAAGAAAACTCACAAAATGAAACAAGGTGGTGTTATTTTTATTTCATTCTAATGATATGACAATGGCAACCCTGGCCCTTTGTAGATTTGTGAATTTTTTGCACAGGTTACAAATTTGTGAATGTGGCACCATATTGGCTGACAATGTTTGAATTTCGAAATAGATAAAGTAGTTTTTATAGTATTTTTAAAGTGGTCAAACCGGAACATTTGATTGTGCTATGAGAATAAAAACCCCCTTTATTTCTCTATATAATCTCCTGCTGCACTAATGCATTTATCCAAGTGGTTCACTAGTGCTTGGATACCATCAAGGTAGAAAGTTTACTCAGTACGGAGTTTACGGAGCCATGATCGGACCGGACCGCCTGCTTCATGTCTGAAAAGCTTGCCTCCCAGGAACTCCATTAATGGCCCAAACATGTGGAAATGCCTTAGTGTGTTGTCAGGAATGTACGGGGGATGTGACAAATAACTCCAAGCCGAGTTCCTGCAATGTGCAAGTGGTGTTGGTGAATGATTGTGTGTACGGTTCCCACAGACAGATGCGCCTCTTCTACAACTTGGTGACAAGTTATCCATTGATTTCCAAGAATCAGGCGTTCCACTCACTGAATGTTAAAGGGAACGACTGCAGTGAGCACCGAACCACTCCAGCTGGGATCATCATATACAGACATATGGCGATCTTTATCATAGGTCTCAGTTTGACTCGAACACCCTTTTTATAATACTGATACAAAGTGTTAGACTATTTTTAATTGTTATGATCAAATGTATTATTATTATTAGTATTCCATCCATCCATCCATCTAGGAACCTCTGTATTCCAACTGGGAACTGTGGAGGCCAGTAGTGACTACCCATGTTTTTATTCTTGTTTAAGACCATGCTAGGACCTCAGATCGACATTCACACACTACAGGCAATTTCGGAACGCCAGTTACCCTAATCTGCATGACTTTGGACTGTGGGAGGAAACCGGAGAACCTAGAGGGAAACCACCAAGCACGGGGAGAACATGCAAACTCCATGCGAACAGACCCGAGGCAGGAATCGATCCCGGACCCTGGAGGTGTGTGGAGGTGCAAGGTGACAGTGCTAACCACTAAACCACTGTGCCGCATTATTGTTATTGTTATTAGTATCAACGTTTAAAACATTTGCAACGTTGCATCACATAATTCTTAACAATGCAGCTTGGCAAAAAAAAATATATTTTTACTATTTACTACGTACTAAAAAATATAATACCTACGTGCTACTTGCATGGATGGCATTTAAGCAATACCCAAACTTTACATGGGAATATTTTGTTCTGTGCTTTTTTTCTACCCCTGTAAATAACCAATGCACACATGTGCACCGCCTTGGAGGTAGTTATAGGGTTCATTAATGTCTGGCTCCAGTACTGGAAAAATTGAGGCTGTGGGCAAGAAGAGGCCTGGGTTTGGTTGCCTTGGCTTTGCGGTTTAAAGAGCAGGATACGTTACAGACATGCAGTTCTCAGATGCATCGGAAAGTCGGTAACAGGATCTCCATTGCCAAACTGAGGAATGACGTAATGCAGCTCGACTAGAAGATCAGCTCAATTTTAAAGGATTCTGCTAGGGTCAACATCCTCATCAGTCAATCCTCATTTCATTTTGCTTTTTAACCTTATGTGAAGACCTGAAGATCTTGTAACTCATATGTTTTTTTATTTATTTGTATTTTTGGGAACCAGGTATAGGACTTGGTGCTGGTTGGCAGAGGTTTATGCACATGATCCCTTTTTCCTATTGAGTGTGAGTGTGAAGATAGAGGCAGTGCACTAATGCATTGCAGATGACTCTGGAGATTATAGCACCAGGAAAATATGTTCATATTAAAGCTAAAGAGTTGGGATGTTGCAAACACTTACTCTGCAGTGCTGAAGGCCATCTCGAAGTTGTGTTTGCGTTCAGCAGGGGACAAGGCATTGTAGTCGAACTCAGTGGGGAAGAATGAGTGGACTAAGGCGCAGAATGCCATGCCGTCACTCCAACTAGATGAAAAGTTCTGGATGTCGATGTTCTGTATGATGATAAAAGAAAGAATTAATGACATCTTAAAATTGGTTCCAGATAACAAAGTTAAAAACGGCACCATCTTCGACTAGAAAGACAAGCTTGACAGTTTACAGCAATTCAACCATCAATGCGTTTTAAGATTCACGTGAGGTGTGAAAAAGTAATGGGACTCATCTAAAGGTTCCCATTTCCATTTACAGTATTTAGAACAAGTCCTGATCCAGAATGATTTAAAGAAGTGGTTCATTATTTCACTAGACAGGATAAACCTACGATTTTGGGATTATGGGGTTGCAATAGCAATGCATAAAATCATGCAGATACAGATTTAAATATTCATATCAAACATCAAAATGGGGATCTCGGTCAGTCACTTTGACTGAGTGCACGACTCAGAAAGAAAGTTTGAATCCCAGGAGATTTTCACACATTACAATCCATATCGATTTCGAACAGTATGGTTTGTAAAAACAGAAAGCATTCCTATTAGCATTCGAAAGTTTGGTCTTTGATCATAAAATCAAAGAATTGTTTCATGTCATAAAAGTGTGATGTTTTCATGGTCCCAAACTATAAACACTGCAGACCAAAGCAAGCCTGTGCTTTGAAGTGTTTTTTTATTTTTTTATTTTTTAATTTTACAATTAAATCACTCGTTCAGCACCTAACAAAAAACTGCGTAAACATCAAGTCTAAAAGAAGGTTTCTCAAATATAATAAATATTAGTATAATTTTTTTTTTCCTTTACGTTGATCATTTTTCAAAATGAATTTTTTTTTCATGTAATACACTGGATTAAACAAGTCTTCATCATCAACATCATCATCATCTGAATGTTCAGTAAAAATATAATTATGTCAAACATTATTTAAATGTAAATGGTTTAAATTAAAAATTATTATTCTAATTTCTTCAGACGTTCAGTTATTCTTGACTGTTTTTTTTTTTTCTTCTTTTTTTAAATTTAAGGTTCCTCCAGGCACCTGGCCTGTAATATATACAGTAGTACACGACACAACACAGTGTATGAATAATCCGTTGTATGAAATGTTTCTGCAGCGTTCATGCAATGGACCACTATAATCCAAGACACATTTTGTACATCTGAGGTTTAGGTCAAGTGTTTGTTGATGTTATCTGTCAAACATTATTTCTGACTATGGTCACAGGATGAAGTCACCCAAAATGAAATGCTGGTTTTGTAACTTTTATGAATGATGTAATATTTAACCCCCAACCACATACACACATTCAATAGATCTTTCAAACCCTACCCTTTAATTCCACACCCTCAGGGCTATTTGATAAAATTCAAGCCCATCGGTCGATGTAAAAACATACGTCATGCATCATCGCTGCCATGGATCCAGGGTTCTAGAGTGCTCTGTGTTTTGTACATTGTTCAGCTTTTGTGCTAAATATGCTTTGACCATGACTGCACCATCTCTAACCAGGACCATATGGAAAAACAAGCTCAGCTGTGAAGGAGAACAGAGGAGGCACTGCGCAGTTCAGCTCACATACTCCCCATCTGACGTACAGAACCTTCCTTTTTTTTTCTTTTTTTTAAAAACTCATTTCACCCAGTAATACTTTACAGCAACTACCCATAAATCTATGAGGTAAGGTTCAGCCTGGAGAACAAGTTTCAGATGAGCTGCAGCCAGAAAGTAATGGTACATTTACAGTATTTAGCAGATGTTAGAGAGCAACTTATAGAAGTACGTCACAGTCTGGATAAAAAAAACAAAAAGAAATTGCTAGAAAACAAAGGGTTATGTCTGAGGATACCATTAAGCTAAAGCCCTATTACTGAAGATTTAGTGTAACAATTAAGTAGAGAAAGAGCGCCTGTTTTTTTTGTCTCTCTCTCTCTGGATTTAATGTGTGTGGTTATGTGATCAGTGGAGAGGCGGCTCTAGTCTTCTTTTTAGTTCTTTAGTCTTTAGTTCTCCCAATCCCTACTTAATGGCCAAAACATTGTATTGATGCTAAAAATGCGTCTCACCTTTTAATTTTTAATAATACTTGATGCTTCTTATCTCCCGATCCATGCTTATTTTTTTTGTAAATATGCATACACATTTATATTTTTATCAGACACATTTGCTAAATACAATTTCATGCCCTTTAATGTAGTGTCTGTAACTTTTTCAAATCTTTCAGTGATCTTAATTGTCATTCAGATGAAACTTGGCCAATTTAGATTTCACATGAAAAGACCTATAAAACCTGAGAAAGTGTATTATTCTAAAATGCAAACCTGTTAAGATATTGCCACATGGATTTGACATGGTTACGGACATTTTCAGCTTTTTAAGCTTTAACCAAAGAAAAAATTATGCAACAATTTTTACAGGTCATATGCTTCCAGACGCTTAGACCAATTTTAGCATCAATAATCATAAGAAAATACTAATAATTTTCATTTTAAATTATTATTGTTTGAAGCAAGACAGTATACAGGTGAAAAATGGCTATTTTTGTGGCACATATAAAAATCAGCTCTCTGAAATGAAAATTTTTAGGGAAGCAAGATTGGTCACTTTTATGTTGCGTGATCATCAGAAGTAGCTTCTTTTGCCACATACAGTACGTTTTCTGTATCATATGTACAACATAAAAACCCCATAAAATCAGCACCAATACTGTGTTTTGGCCGTCATCATTCTCAGATCCATGTCTCATTACAATATTTAATTACCATATTTTACTTTGTCTAGTTTGTCTATAAACCCGAAGCTATTGGAGAACTTTTAAGAACAAAAATATTTTACATGTTATAGCTTAAATTTAAGAGTTAGTAATATTACCAATGTGAAGGAAAATGTGCCTCACCAAACAGACTCAGAAAATGAACACTGGAAATAACTCAATAATTCAATGTTGGATTTGTTAGATCAGATTTGGCTAGATGGCTAGCCCTTACACTAAAGACCTTGTGTCAACACATCTGTATTCCCAAAAGTAATGTACTGCTGCTGCTTCACAGAAATGTAATGTTTGCTCAAGCTTTTTCTCCCTTCTATTAAAAGTAATGCAATATCTGAAATGTCTTACCTGATATCCAATAGTTTTGGAGCGACACCACTCTAAAAGAATTTGTTTAATGCTGCTTGCACTGGATACACCAAAGCTCTGTGAACGCTTCAGCTTGGGTTTAGAGTCCACGGGTTTGGGTTGACTGAAACAATAGAATGCAAAGATTTTTTTTAATGTTAAAGCTTAGAAGAAAGAAATATACAACCCGATTTTTTCGGAAAAGTTTCTTTTTTTTTGGAGTAAAATGAGAACTAAAAAACTTCACATCACCTGAATCGCTAATATTTTATTCACAATAGAACAAAGAGAACATAACAAATGTTTAAACTTTTATCCACAAAATGAACTAATTCCAAATTTGATGCCGGCTACAGGTCTCAAAAATGTTGGGACAGGGGCATGTTTACCCAGGTGTAGCATCTCTTCTTTCCCAAACAGTTTCTGGTGTTGGAATTTGGTCTCATTCTTGCCTGATATAGGTTTCCAGTTTAATGATGCACTAAAAGTTCTCTATATGTAAAAGATCAGGACTGCAAACAGGCCAGTTTTTTACTAGGAAGCTATGCTGTTGTAATAACTGTGGTATGTGGTTTTGTTAAGTTCTCTATCTTCTATCATGAATAAAATATTGTCTTGTGTGATTTAAAAGTCTTGTAGTCCCAACTTTTCCAGAATTCATGTTGTATCAGCATCAGACAAAGAGGTTGTAAAGGATAAAAATCTTGCTACCTGTTATTCTCAGAATCCAGTCGCTCAAAAATGGACTTGCGTGCCTGGGCCCCAATGTTGCGGGGGAGAGTTTGCGACCTCATGAGCTCTCGTCTGCGATCCACGCCCCTGCCGAAGGACAGCTCTCCTGCAATATCTGCATTCCTGATACACACAATATCCCTGTCATATGCCTTGGGTATTCAGGGGGGGACTTTAAAGCATACCGTACAATGTCTGGATTGTAGCACTTAAGTATTTAAGTAAGTCCTTTGGTGTAACCAACCTTTCTGTATTGTGCTGGTTGAGTGCAGAATAGCCTGAATAGGCCACGGATTTTGATGGCAGAGAAGAAGACAGCTTTTCTGCAAAGTACAGCAAATACAATATATACATTTATATAAGTAAGTATATATAAGTATATAATAGATTCCATAGATTTCAATCCTCTATCTGTTTATACTCCTGAACAATACCATCATATAATAAACCACATCATAGACTAACTATCTCAATGCTTTGCATAAATCCATTGATTGCATATTGGATAATAAAATCTGTATTTAAATTAGATTCTAAGATCTAAACATAGTCACAAAGGAACAAACAATGTATTCATCATCAGTATAAAGAAATGACGAAGCGGTATTGACTTTACCATTGAGGCCTGAATAGCTCGTTGCCCTTATTGGACTTGGAGTCCATGTTTTCACAGAAGACACTAGACAAAAAAAAAAATCAGACACACAAGAGTTAGAGAGAAGACGAGATAAAGGACGGAAACTGTTAGCTCTGGTTCTGTCGACTGCCATGTCTACCTGCATGAATGGGTGACTCAGGTTGTGTCTCAGTGTTATTGGAGGCTGGTTGGCTGTTGGGCTGAGTGTCTGTTACAGTTGGCAGTGTCTGCATCGGGCTGCTTGGCGATTCAGGGCTCTTCAGGCCAGAAGATTCAGCTATCTTGGTAGTGGCGGTGATTGGCAAGTGCGGCATTGCCATACGTACAGGCGAAGAGTTTTGCTGTGTCACACCACCAGGCGCAGCAGAGTTTTCTGATAAAAACAGATGCAGCTGAACTACTGTATAAATGTGGCTGATTAGTGATGAGTATTATTTTTGATTGGAAAGGAGTGGACCGTTACCTGGTATAAACGTGTGTCCATTCGCCAGTTTAGACAGGGCCGGAGCCGGATCCACCTCGATAGGCTCTTCCCGCTCGATACTCTGCAAGACATACAGTAAGCACGCATTTTATTTTCAGCAGCTGATTTTATGAGTAACTCATAATACTGTATTTAAACTCCCAGACTCGGAACAACACGGATATGGTTTATGAACCATTAATAAACCATTGACCGGTTTCCTTGTCCCTGTTTTGCTTGCCAGGTTATTTCTGTGCTACGACATTTGAATTGGTAAATACCGTGTCCCTAGGGTTATCTTGTGTTGCTGTGTCATTAACAAGTCCAAACAGCTGACCCTGTCTGATGTCTGGCAGCACTGCGTTCAGAATACCAACCTGCTGCTGATCTGCATTGTTTCTGGAGAAACAATTGTTTCTATCATGATGACAGTCTTTAAATAGTTTTTTTTTCTCCGTATAATTATATATAATCATTGCTCTATGGTAAAGAATTTTGGATAAAATACACTTGAATTCACAGCTGTATTTAAACCGAGCTATACTAAGTAGGAAAGCTCAAACAGATTAACGTGACATTTGACGTCATTATCCAATAAAGCCTAATCAGCGAGATCAAACAGTCGGACATTCCTCTGAGGCTCCGGATTCTCGACGAGAACCATATCTCATCTCCTCAAGCGCTCGAATGGACGGCTGAGTGATTTAATCTAATCAGTCTATCTTGACGTTCAGATTATGCGTTTCCTATCAGAACTGCTTGTGCAGTCTGTCTGCCACTATCAACTATCATCTCCTTTATCCTAAAATACCTGGAGTCAAGGACTGAAGAGGACTAAACAAGGCTCTGAAATCATATGCACGTCATGCAATGCCATCTGTCAATAACCGCGCTTGATTTCCCAGTGACAGTGACTGATACTGTATCTGACAAAGCCTTGTGAAGACTTGTGAAGACTACCTGACTAAGAAATTCACTTTTAGTTTTTCTAGAAACCACACGCACCAACACGCATCCATCTAGAATATTCGGAAAAGTATGCATGCAATCATGCATTCAGAGTATAAGAATAAGTTGTATATATATATATATATATATATATATATATATATATACACGCATGTACGCACTTGCAGTAAATGAAAAGTAAATTCCAATATGCAGAGGGTAACTGAGTCTCTGTAGAAGAACTGGAGTGACATCAGCGTAGAGGAATGCTAAAGGGTGAGTGTTTTTTGGAGGGTGAGGGGCTTGAACAGCTGTTAGGTAGAGGGAATAGAATTCACCATTGAACCAAGGAAATCATGCAGCTCTGGAGGAACACACAAGCGACACGGGGACGAGCGCTATGAGGCATTATTTTCAGATTTAGTGCTGCTGAGAATCTCAGGCTAGCAAAGATAGAAAGCTTGTAGTGGTACGTCCAACAAGCGGTGCATGCATGCATGCATGCTTGACTCATAAAAAATACAAAAGGACTTTGAGGTTCCTAAGACTTTATGACGTGTTTACTTGGGAATCATTCAGTTACTCTGGCTGACAAGATAATCTTGTTGAAAAAATAGGCTGAAGACAAACGACATTCAGTATGTGTGTATGCACGTACTGTACATACATTATAATTTATTTCCTAGAATGCATCAGAATGTCAGTAAGGAGCAATGCATGAAGCACAGAGGTGAGAAACATCAATCCTATCATTGGTAGATAACAAGTTTCGAATTGATCCAATCGAGTCCAAAGCCGTCCCTAGTAGGGAACCAAGGGGGGAAAAAAAACATTACTCTGGAGGGAACGTGATCAAATTTGGATTAAAATGCTGAAAATCCCCAACAACATTCTTTATTCTGTGGCACAGTCCAAAATACCGGCATTAAAGAGCGAATCACCACTAAATTCCATTGTTTATTGAAACTGAACAATACAAATAGGCAAAGGTATGCTAGTAATGTTCAGCGTTTCGAATTTGAAACACTTGAATCTGAATTTGAGTCGTGATCGTGTCTGCCTATTTTAGTCATCGCACTCTGTGACAAGGTGGTTTCCCATCCCATCATCCTTTAAAAAAAAAATACAATTATTAAGCAATGTTGTGCAAAATGATCCATTTTCAGCTATTCATGGAAAGAAGAAGGCAGCACTGGTTCTTGTGCACAACCTGGCCATAAAACATGGAACAAGAGCCAGCGAGTGAAACAATGGACTCCACTCAGAGAAAGGCTTTCATGTGAGTTTAAATGTCAGGCTTGTCCCATGTGAGCATGCCGTACTAAAATGAGAATTCCCCCATGCTGGATGACTGCCTAAAAAATGTTGGGGTGCGAACAGGAGGATTATGTGTGCATGATCACTGGCTCACGCTGGACGTGTTCTCACAGCAGCCCCGGTGGTTAAGATAATAAGAACCTCACAAAAAAGCAACGGATTGATTGTTCGCTGTGGCCGAGTCTGAGTTGGAGTGCCAATGCTCTAAAAAAGTCAGCACGGGGGAAAGCTGAATGCTTTGATAAACAGTACGGGGTGGGGGGGGGACGTTGGGATCTGAGATGCAGTGAGGGTGAATGGGATGCTGACTGCAATGGGAGCATGTTGTGACGGAATTCTGGAGACTCAACTGATTCCACATGGTGACTCTGGAAACTCGGATTATTCCACAATGAGACAAACAATCGAGCACGCACTCACCCTGTTGTTATGTGTAAATGTCCTAGAGAAAGTACTATTCATCATATACAGTACAGCACTGGACTTGCTCATGGCCTGATCAAGAATTAAATGGACTGAGACGCTATAAATGCTTTCAAAAGGGGATGAATGATACATAGCATGTTGAAAACACAAATAAAATTGGCGGAACGTTTCAGCAAGAGGGCGAGGTCTTATCATAGAGGCCTACAAGGTGCATCTTCGCAGGAAAAGAAGCTTGAACACCTGTTTTTCAAAGGGGCACAAACACTGCAATTTTTATTTCCAGCGTAAGCCACATCCTGAAAGTCAGCTATGATAAGAAATGTACAGCACATCGCTTCCTGCTGAGATAAACATACAAAGACGTATTCTCTTACAGTCATTACCGCATGCAACAAAGAGGTAATATTTCTCTGTTTACGGACACTGGCACGGAAAGTGGTGTGCGCATTAGCCTTGCAAATAAGCATAGTTAAATTATCTTAAAAGTACAGAGGCCGCTCGCTATTTCGATTACTGTTACGTGACTGGTTGATGACTGCAGTGCATGGCCACAAAAGCCCCTTTTGTGTGCACATTGCTGGAATTTAATGCTAATTAATTGCGAAAGGATGGTGCGCGTCAAAACCTTATTGGGAAAATTGTTGGATGATTTTAAATTATTAGCCCAATCTGGTGGAAAATTGGAAAGAAAAGTTCCGATTCATCTACGAAGAGGAAAGAAGAAATTGCAATAACTCGTAATTAAAGGTTATAAGATTTCGGGCATTTGCACAAAGGATGAAATTCAGAACAGATGTCCAGGATGTAATAATTTTTAAATAAATGACCAGATGACTCCAAGAAAATGGCATGAGAAGAGAAAAAGCACGTAGTGAAAAACCCTCATGTCAGAAATTTGAATTCCACCGAGGATGATGGCGAGTGCGGCAACTCTGGACATTGAAGTGAAAGAAATGATGTCATTCTCTGGGTTACAGGATTTGAGCTTGAAAATCTCTTCTTTTAAGAAAAGACCGTCTATAGTCAGACACAGCACTCAGGATAAGGTATTTCAAAGGAGGAAGGAAGTTTTCAGGCCATCTCTCCATGATGACATAACAGTTGGCACCCTAGATCTAAGTGCCTTAGACTGATTTAAGATTTCAGATCCTCACCTTTAGAGGATCTTGACCTCCAAAAAACAAAAAAAAAAAAAGCACTGGCTGGAGGAAGAGCTTGAAGCACAGGTGTCACAGATCATCTTTTTATAATCAAATTAGTAAACACACAGGCACAGTTTATTGCCAGGCATACATGTACAGTATTTGGGCTGCTATTGTGAGCTCCATGTGAGTATGTACACACACACACCTTTATGGCAGAAACAATGAGGATAGAGGCCACCCTATAAACGAGGAATTATTAACCCGTAACCACGGAGATGAGAATACACGGTATTGCCTGGAAATAATCAGGAGAGCCAGGGGCAGCATGGGAGCTCCAGCACCCTCACCCGAATACCAAACACACATACTCTTCATTTCACTATATTATTAGCTACCCTAGAGTTTTTTGTTCTATTCCTTCTACTTTGGCAGGAACCTGTGCAGAACATAGAGATCCAGGCAGGATGAGAGGAGATTACACACTCGGCTCCATTGTGAGAGTGCTGGCGCTTGGCCAGGAGCTTCTGTAGCCAGGCTTAAAATGTCATGCATATTACACACACACACACATAGAAAGAGAGAGAACATCAAGCAGCACATTCAAAATGCCTATTAAAAAAAACATAGATAGGTCTACCTAACCAGGTGTGTTGTTTCAGTGCATGATTTCAAGACGCTACACGCGTATCAAGCTTTTGGTAATATAGGCATGAAGTCAGGATCACGTCCTTTCCAGCATAATGTCAAGGCCTGTCTGCGTGTGCAGGGAAAAAAATGGAAGCTCCAAGTGTATAAAATGAATATCCGTTCCTTAAAGCTTTATTCAACTGAAATACCCAGGATTTTAAAAAAAGCAATAGGCTTATTTAATGGATGGTCATAAAATCTGATTTTGGCACATTGAGGTAATTGGTGGAATAATATACGCTAGCGTGCCGAACTCCATCACACTCACATGTGCTAACCATGTGCAAGCCGAAATTGCCATGGGAGCAGTTGGAAAACATTCGTCTTACGTCATACCAAGGACCATAATGACATAATACCTCAGCTTGTGTACGGTTCAGTGCTGATTGCAGCATGCACAAAGAAAGGTGATAAGACTGGGCTTATAAACATGGATTAGTCCTGATGAGGGTTAGTGAGCTAGTAATTTGTTGTGTAACCACTTCCTGAATGACACACTTTGCTCTGAGATCGGTCTGGCTGTTCAGCCATAGTTCAGTCTTGATTAAATCTAACGTGCTTCACTGGTTAGGAATTTCAGAATCACATATGTCGGGCAGAGGTTGAGAAAAATCCCAATGCTGTTTATGAAATTTTTGTGTGTTCTAAATGCTGGGGGGTTGTTTTGATATCAGGTGTGTCTGTGTTCTCTCACTGAGACACACGCCGTCCTCTGGTGCAGTTTCCACAGATAATAGCCGTGCACATCTTATCTTACTCCACACCTCTGCCACACACACTCACACGGCCCTAGGAAACACACACGGACATGCATACATGCACACGGAACACAAATAAACTTCCCGTCAGAAGGGACCATGTGATAAATGTTTAGTGGCAGTGATACGCACTGGTACTGAGTAGTCTCTGATAACCCACTGACCCAAGAACAATTTGTCGACCATTACCAGGAAAAGGCTGAGCTGAGCACTTCAAGGTAGGCTGAAGGCACCATGTTGAATACTACTACTATTAAAAGTTACAGTAATATCTCGATTTCTATTTAAATAATTTGGCAAACAGCCTTATCCAGAGTGACTTTTTATATCTGAGTAGATAAGGGTTAAGGGCCTCACTCAAGGGCACAACAGTGGTAACTTGACATAACTTGGTGGTGTTTGAACGTGGGACCTTCTGATGAATAGTCCAACACCTTGGCCATTGAGCTCCCTACTGTATGCCCCATGTAAGGCAAGGAATAAATGGTTCCAGCTACCTGATTCTTTCTTATAAAATAGTGGTTAACTTACTCATTAAGTTCAGTTCAGCCTTTATTCGTCACACATACATTACTGAACAATGAAATTCTTTATTCTTCGCATATCCTAGCTTCTTGTTAGTAGGCAGGGGTCAGAGCGCAGGGTCAACCATTTCACGGCGCCCCTGGAGCAGACAGGGTTAAGGGCCTTGCTCAAAGGCCCAACAGCGGCAACCTGGCGGAGCTGGGGCTCGAACCGCCGATCTTCCGATCTGTAACGCAGAGCCACCACTGCCCCATACAGCGCCAGCCTGTACATCACCATAGATTTCCGTGCACTTCGAAAAAGTGATAGAACAAGTAAAAGTATCTTGAATCTAGTCAAAATGTAACCATACGTTAACAATAAACCAAATATACGATTATTGAGCCTATGTCTATACAGGTGTTCATCAGGATAATTTAGCTTCTGCTAGAAATAAATGCTTAAAATGAGCAAAATTATTGTTCTATCGGGAGGTAATTTTGCTAGTTTCTTTTTTGTTGGCAGGTGTTGTCCATGACTCGTTGTGATGACTCGTCCAACAAACAACAGCCGACCTGCTATGACACTTGACATATCTTATAGGCTAGAGTTTAGTCAATATCTAGACCAACTCCATAATAGGTGGTTGAAAGTCGACAACACAGAGTAGGCTCATGCAGTCTAGCAGCTCACTTTTGAGTGTTTTATACATAGTGTACCTTTGTTCAACCATGTTTGATACAGCAGATGTGTTAGACAGGCTTTACCAAAATGTCCAACCCAACTACATCTCGAAAGACACGCATTATATTTCTGAAACTACAGTAGACGTAGAACATGGAAAGGGGAGACACATTTTCTTCTTTGTCAGCTTTTGTTTGGGGAATGAGCTCACTGTACACATACTGTACTTATGGTGTCCAGGCATTATCACTACACTACATAACACTACATAACCCTCCTTCATGCTCCTTCCCGATCCTTGCAATATATCCTTGCTTTTTTTTGTTGTTGCAGAAATGTATTAAATCAGTTCTAGAAGACGATCTTGTCCTCCACAAGAATGTTTGAATGTTCAAACTAAGCCAATTTGGCAACCCTGTCACTAACTGCCCTGTCATTTGCCCCTCCTCAACTGAAAACATTCACAGTTGGCCTTTATTAGCCGTGTAATTATAACTCACTACAGCTAAACAAAGCAGCGAGCGCGCTGTCCCACGATTGCACTACTTGGAAAATCATTTAGATATATCTGTTAAAAATATTCATTGCCTTCCACCTCCAGGATCCGGGTTCGATTCCCGTCTCTGTGTGCATGGAGTTTGCATGCTCTCCCCGTGCTTGGTGGGTTTCCTCCGGGTATTCCAGTTTCCTCACACCGTCCAAAGACATGCAGGATAATTGGCATTCCCAAATTGCTTGTAGTGTGTGAAAGTGTATGTGCGGGTGCCCTGCGATGAATTGGCACCCCATCGAGGGTGTGCCCTGCCTCGGGTGTGCCCTAAGTCTTCTGGGATAGACTCCAGGCCCCCCATGACCTTGAACACAGGATAAAGGACATTGTATAGACAATGTGAGAGTGAGTGATTACTCAAAAGAGATAATTTCATCATTTGTTGAAAGGCTGGTGGTTTTGCACCACCTGCTCCTGTGGACAAGTTGCCACCGCAGCTGGAAACTAAATGTTTGTACAAGCTCAAGTGTTACAAGGAATAATTCGAACCAATGGCTTGGATTTGCTGTTGAACATGTAAATATTTATCTGTCACCGTAGAGCTTGCTATTCTGAACATTGGATAAATATCCCCTCACACATGAGGGTGAGAGAAAGGGGGGGGAAAAGCCAAGAGTTACACAGTGACATCGAGAACCGTAAAAAGCCCAGTGGAAAAACAGGTGCAGGGATGAAAAGTTCTGTCCTGGATGTTTCGTCTAATCCATACTCTATCGATGGACTTCAAATGAGGCAGAATGTTGACACAATGGCCCATTGAAACCACAGAAATGCAGCAGTAATTGGCAACAGCAGCACAAGCAGCATGGAGCGGTTGGAGAGACATGGTGAAGAAGATATTATTTATAGACTGTTGAGGACATTCCTCTGTAATAGAGACTTGCCGCGGCGAGTTGCATTCAGAGAAAGGAACACCTCAGACGCTTAGTCCGACCGGGTTAACGCAGTCTCGGATATATAGAAGGTCAAATTGTCAACAACTGTGTATTAAAGACATCCTAAGCAATGGAGAGAGAAATTAACCAAGACTGAGTACAGGATAAAAAAAGAGACAAATAAAGGGATGGAAGACAGAGATAACCACGGCTACAGATATGAAAAGACAAGTGAGCGTGAAAGATAAAAAGTGTGATATTTCGTAGCTATGGCGTCTGCAGATGTTCATAGCTGAGCCGCGTAGACAACTGATATGGGACAGGCTAGCACACATCCACAAGCCTCCTCGCTGTCCTTTTCTCCCCCTTTCTCCAACATAGCATCATAGCCTGGAGCATAGGGAGTGCTCCTCACACCTGCTGAAACACTCTCTGTGTCTTCCAAGGGCAGAATGCATCCATCTCTTTCATTATGGAGCTTGCAGGTGTGTATTTGGCAAATGGAAAAAATAAGTGATGTTCACTCTCCCTTGTAGGAAGAAAATTATACATACAGTATATAAAAATATATATACTGATTTGCATGCATTTTACATTACATAAGAGTGAAGGAAGACTGAGACTGACTGACTGCGCTAAGCCCAAGAGATGTGAGGTGAGGGCTGATGAAGAGATATATTGAGCGATATCTTGTAATTGTGTCTGGATCTGGATCTGGCGTGTTTGAGCATCACTTTGAGTTACAGACTGCAGCTGCATGCGGGGCTCAGGAGGGAACGAGGTCAATAGAAGTAAAATTGCCTGTGCTAGTCTGAAATCGCTGGATTATGAGCAATTTTGCATGGAGGCAAGATGCCTTAGCCTTAATCACCCCGTGGGGGAAGTCCATTTAAAGAAAACACCAACGTAATTAACCCTTAATCCAATTAAAGGGAAAAGCCCATCAGTTCTGGTTGGAATGAATCCATGTGACGTTACTTTTTAAAAGTATTTTCTGGGTGTTAGACAGATTTGTGCCTGATTGAATTACAATGAAATATTGTATGCAATATTATAGGAAAGTTAACGCCAGTCCAAGGCCAGTTTAAAGACACACATGGAGTGAAAAGTAAATGACGCCATATGTTATGCTAGTGGTCATCTTGTTATTTAACGGTCATCTTCGAGGCCTTTCTTAGCCCTCATAAGTATCTTTTTGGATATGAAATTAAAATGTTTTACAAGGACCACAGTGTAAACCTAAAATCACACACACACTTTTTGAATAGCTCTTTAGTATTGTATCTGCATGTGTAAATATTTCCAAGCTGCTCTTGTACTCATAAAATCTGACATCATTGCACTTCTTGGCTTAGAAAACACACGCTGGCTTCAACTCATCTAACCCATAAACCCCGCCCACTTATAACTCATGTTCCTTCCCTCCTAAGATTTGTGTGTGTACTTACATTGGTCTTGCTGCTGACAGAGAAGGTCGCTCTGCTGGAAAAGCGTGTGGCAATGGGGCTGGAGGCCAAGCCACTGGGGGTAGTCGCACTGCTGGGTGAAAGGGGTGAATGGGTTGCTGCTGTGCTACTTTGGGAGCGGGTTGGTATCGACCCTGAACCCAGCAGTGCACTCCTGTCACACACTGTGCCTGTCAGCATCTCCACCTGGCGTGTCAGGGCCTCCAGCTGGCTACGAAGCTGCCGGTTCTCCTGCTGCAACTGGGCCACGGCTTTGCCGAGAGGGCCGCTCATGTGCAGAGCTTCTTCTAGGCGCCGCTCTACGCCCATCTTGAAAGCACTGACGTCCACATGGATCTCTCGCACAGCATCGTGCAGTGTGGTCTCGTAACGTGCCAAGGTAGCACATACCGTCTCACCTTCTGGAGAACCCTCGCCTGCCACTGCCAGCGCTGGGCCAGTGTCCATCTTGCCCAGTCCAATGCTCTTGCTAGTGCTACTGCTCTCTTCACAAAGTCTCACTCACTGGGAAGCACTTGCTTGAGATATTCTTCTCTGTTAGTAGACGACTTAGAAATCACAGGCAGGTACGGTATACTGTACAAAGATCCACCAGCGACGCCCTGTTGAGTCAGGAGCAACTTGTTGCAATTAGTTTCCAATTCAATCAACATAAATGAAAAAGTTTCTTAGTAAAACTTTACAGTCTTGGTGTAATAAGGGGATTTGAGCTGCGAATAAAAATAATAATTTTGGGAACTTTGTGAATATAGAAATAAATCTACAGACCTGAGTTGCAGTCGTGTCCTCTTAGTGTACCGGTTCTGGTTACCCGGGTGGGTGCGAGTGAGTGCTCTGCCTGCTGTGCTGTTTTAAAGTACAACTCTAACAGTCAGGTTAATCTCCCTCTCCTCGGCCTGGGGGAGGGAACAGAGCGAGCGAGAGAGAGAGAGAGAGAGAGAGAGAGAGAGTGGGAGGAAGGGTGAGAAGAAGGGAGGAGGGATGAAGTTGCACTCTATCCCGTCCCTCTGCTAACTGTTGGAAATAGTCCCCTTCTGTTTTTGTTGTCTGTTCCCTTCTGTCTATCTGTCTCCTGTTCCTCTTGCTTTTTGCTACTCTGTACTTTCACAATACTCTTTCTCTTTTACTTTCTCTCTCTCTCTCTCTCTCTCTCTCTTTCTCTCTCCCTCTATCTTCTCATACATCAGAACACTACAGGCAGCCCTTTTGTTTGTTCCAAATGTCACATCTACTGTACGAACCCAGTACTGTGAAGGGCGTAGGGCACTCCTCCAGCACTACATTAATGAAAAAATATTTTGTTACCAAATTTAATGTCGTTCAATGTCGTTCGGATAACAGAACGTCAGAACGTCTTTATCGAAAAACTGGGTTAAAACCGGGTTACCTGCAGGCCATGGGAAGACTACGGAACACTTACCCTTTTAGGAATCATGCAGGACTAATCTTTTCAAGATGAGTGTAGGCATTAACCGGAGTGATGAAGGATTTTAGGATGATAATGTCACATATTGCAATATGACACCGAGAAGGTAACAGTTTTCCCCTGTGTGTGTGTGTGTGTGTGTGTGTGTGTGTGTGTGTGATACCAGATCCCAGGGAGAACAAACTCTCCTTATCAAAAGAATGGCGCAGAGGGGGGGTGTGAGGGTGTAAGGAGGCACAGTGCCAGTGGCCATGCACACCCCACAATGAAGCCAGGCACACAGCCTGAAACAACTTTACATTCCAACCCTCTGTTTACTGTAAACACTGATGGGTCGAGGGCTGAGGGACACAGGAGATGATTTATAACGTCACAATATTGGCTTGGGCAGTCAGAACCCCTGCTGGATCCACCTTACAGATCTGTGTGCAAACACCGCACGTACTGTATGACGCTCACAGGAAGTGTCCATGCTGTCCATGTCAGTTTCACAAGACCGAGCGCAAGATTGACTTCTGAGCTCTAACAGGCTATGATCTGTTATGTGTTATGTGATTTCCATCACGTTAAGCTCAGGTTGTAAATGTCTTGCAAGATTAGAGCGAGACAGCGCCAAGCAGGGAGGTCTGATCCTGCACGTATCTAAAGTAGCAGGGCTTTCTTTATCGTGCCGTACAGTATGGAAGGAGCAAGAAGGACCTGACCCGAAGTTGTCTGAGTGGAACCGAGTGATCTCAGAGATCCCTCCCTGTAAAAAAAATTGTCATCATGTATGTAGACCTAGCAGGACCTCGCATGCCTGGACTAGAAAGAACCCACTCAACAGATAAGATCGCTAAGGAGCGATAACTGACTCAGATATTGCTACAGTACATTATATAATAATGAAAGATGATCAAGGAGGAAGTCAGTGAGACAAGCTGAAACAGGAGATCTATATTTTCTTGAGAACTTCCAATATGTCATAGGATTGAGCAACTCAAAGATGGGTTGTTATTTAGTACTCAAGTTACCACCAAACTCTACACTCTACTTGGCTTTTAGAGAGTCATCATGAATACCTAGGTTATCCCAGAAACCTACACTAAAATAATGCACCTAAGATAGCTACCATAATGTACTACAACATCTGCTGAGCTGTCTGGATCATTAAGTCCACATTAATGCAAACACAAACAAGTATATAAATTCCTGTGTTGGGCAAGACTGAGCCATATCATTTTCCTCTTCTAAGAAGATGCCTGCAAGAGCACATAGTGTTTGTGTTAGCATCCACAGTGCACAGTTTATTGCATGTTTGTGTTTCTGGAGTGGTTCATAGTAAAGTTACAGAACATTTTGTTTTTTAGCATAGACGTCTAATAAAAACTTTAACTCAAAAGCAAATAGGTGCTTTTGGGCACCCAAACTAGCTTATGTAAAGCACCCATTCCATAAGAAAATTTTCCATGGTACAGGTACTGTACCATGGGAGTTCAAGGGTAGCATGGTACCATGGTACTTTTGCCAGTACCATAGTACTTACAGTCAAGCCCGAAATTATTCATACCCCTGGCAAATTCTCCTGGCAAATAAAGTTACTTTTATTCAACCAGCAAGTTTTTTCTTGATTAGAAATGACACAGGCGTCTCCCAGAAGATAATAAGACGATGTACAAGAGGCATTATTGTGGAAGAAATTATTACTCATCTTTTATTTACATTTAAACAAAAAGTGGCATATGAACTATAGTCTATGGCTTATGAACATTTCAGTTACGAATTTCCGCAGATACGAACGGATCCCGGATGAACATTTGTGAAACAAATCGTGAAAATATCTCACATGTATTGTACAAAAAACAGACACTGTATCTGGTATATTGTATGTGTATGGTGGGGGTGTGGGAGAAATGAGTCGCCCGTACCGGTTTCCATGAATCAGTCCGGAAACACAATGATAGTAAATAGCTGTTATGTAAAGCTGTTCTGATGGTGAATAATCCTCAACAAAACAGTTCACAGTCCAATACAGTGGAAAACAGCTCTGAACACCATAGCGTTGTCCCTCTCTCCCGGGTTGAATTTAAATAGCTTACTCGTTAGGAATGGGGTTGCGGTTTTTGGCCCCATGATGGCAGTGTGGGGAAACGGGACAGACGCAGCGCTTAGATTTAAAAAGTGTCACAGGTGTATAAGACTCACTTTGTTTGGACTTAAGAACAAATCCGACTTACAAACATGACCCAGGAACGGAACTTGTTTGTAAGTCGGGGACTTACTGTAGTACCTAACCTGGTACTCTATGGTGTACTCTATGGTGCCTACTATGGTAATGCCTGTAGTATTATGGTAATACTATGGTACAGTATATTATGGTATGCACTATAGATTAGCATAGTAAACTATAATATGTACCATAGTAAAAACTTCTTAATGCAGTTTCAATTGATCTATTCCTATTAAGTGTTCCGCAGTATTCACTGAAATCACTCATGGTTCTCTTAATAATAATACATGTAATGTTTTTGAAAACACTGTAACTGTAACTGGCCTTTCAACCTAACAGTTCCAGCTTCTCAAAACTGTAATTTAACTTTTCTTGAAACGGAGCCCTTCACTCCATCTGTGAGAGATCAACTGAAGTATGGTGTATATGGCAGTAGTAAACATTAATGAGAACAGTTGAAAGTACACGTATTGCGTCACGGCACTTTCACACGTATACACAGAAAACCAGACAGCAATCCACTCTCCACACTCTACAGCTACACGGTATACACAATGCTAATAGCCTTTACACACCCTCCGCAAGACGCACAAGCATACGCAGCCTTACGTTATTTGAGTACTCTCTTGTTTATACTGCAGAAAATATTTATCACACCATTTGCCTAAGAGATGATGCTCTATTTCTCTTTGCGTATGTACGGATGAGGCGAAGGAATGTAGGGAGAGATGTAAGCCCTGGTGGTTTTTATCCGGCAAAGAGCCGATGACATGCTGCTGATCCTTTTAAAACACAACTCCGCTCATTTCCCCGCGTGCTGATCGTTGCTGCTTTCCTGCATAGCGATTACATCAGCGTTTCCATGGAAACCTTAACGTCCAAACCCGTCCAAAAAGAATAACACCCGGTTGATGATGTCATTGTCACCTCAAAGTTGTAACATATGGTGCCAAGAGACAGAGAGGTGAAAGAGAGGGAGTGAGAGAGGAGTGTTTGGAGAAGGGAGACAAGGGTACGATAAAAGTGAGTTGGACATGTTTTTAAAATATTCTTGGCAGTATGCGTAATGTATGACCACAGGCAGCGTTTGACAGGCAGAGGCAGGGGGTGATTTATGAGGCAGAAGAGGCTCTGTTCAGTGCAGCAGGTCTGAACTCCGGGGGGTTGTGTAAAAAAACTTACATACACATCTCACATGTACAGTCAGCGTTAGTCATTACACACTCAAAAAGAAAACAATAGACACACCAATGAACACATCTCATAAATTGCATTAATCAGCTGTCTGGTCTTCCTAAAAGTCTCTCGCTGCCCTGATGGTGTAGAACACAGAGGACGAGTAAAAGCACCATTGCAAAAGGTACTGTAGCATGTGGGGGGAAACAGAAGAGGAAAGGGGAACGAGTTAGAATGGGGGAGAAGGACAAAGAGCAGAAGAATGTAATCCTCATAGCCTGGATGACCCCGTGAGAAGTCTGGCTCCGAATAATTACAGTCCAGCTGCTCTGATTTCAGAGGGGACACGAGTCGACACCATGCTGTCCTTCTAAACACTATTTTAACCTGAAGAAACCGAACACCGAATTATTGTTTGCATGATATTTTCTAACTGGGTCGATTTCCCATAATAGTACTGAACTAGTTGTGTAATTTTGAGCACTGTGCCCCTGCTCAGGCAGTTACTGTGTACTTAATGGTCCATGCATCATCATACATTCTCGTTAATTAAAATGGTCTTTAATTACCCATGAAAAGTGCAACTCGGGCAACTTTTTTGTTGCATCCCCTGGGATTACAACCCTCATGCAGGCTTGTTCTCTCAACCAGATGTAACATGAACCCTTCTGGCAAGCCCCCTGAGGTTCCTATTCATATCTCTCATTATAGCGGTTTGGAACACATTCTGCCCGATCTGAATAAAATAAGTCCCCTACATACGAACATTCAAGTTACGAACTTTCCAAGATACGAACATGCACTCGTGCATGTTGACTCACAAAATCATGAGATCCGGTGTATGTTGTCACGTACATTGCATTGTCATCAGGCGACAGTGCTAACCACTATGCCAACGTGCTGCCCTAAGAGTTCTACGTAAAAGCTCAATTTTATATAAAAGGATTGCATCTTCCTGCTTTCTTTGCTTTTTGTTTTGTAGATAAAGTATGACATAAAGGTCAATTTTAAGTTAAAGCACAGTACAGTGATGAGATCCTGAGCTGGTGCAAATATTTTAAAGAAGGCTGTACGTTCTTGAATGACGATCCAGGGCCAAGGTGGCTTTGAGTCCACTTTAGTCATTCCTGTGAACACTCAAATGTAAATGCAAATAGAATTCCTGTCTGTACGAACTGTACACATAATAATTCATGAACACTATTTGCACATTACAGGAACTCAGCTGGGAGTTATTGCAACATCCCCCGTACAGTCCTGATCTCGCTCCAAGCCATTTGCACATGTTTGAGCCATTAAAGGAGTTCCTGGGAGGCCAGCATTTCCGACGTGAAGCAGACTGTCTAATCATGGCTCAGGCATCCTGAGAAATGTTCTGCCTTGATGGTATCCAAGCACTAGTGAAATGCTGGGGAATTATATGGAGAAACATTGAGAGTTTGTACTGTGTTTATTGTGCTCTGTTATTCGGTACATACCAGTTTGACTTGAACACTCCTTGTATATGTTATTACAGTATAGCTATAGATACTGTAATAAGGATGACAGCACCTAAGTGTTATGGAAAATTGTACTGACTTTTATTTATACTGCATAAAGGAAGGGGAGGAGACCGTCCTATCAACACACAGGGAAAACCAAGCACGCATCTGCCTCTCTCACAGGGTTTCAAAACAGAAGCTAAATCCTTTTCCTGAGAAGCAGGAACCGTCAGTCATTTGGTAGTATCGACTAATACTGATATGTGGCGGATGACACGTTTTCAAGGAAGCAGTGTGTGTGTGTGCACTGATGTCATAGTTTCAACTTGAGCCAAAAGACATCTCTATCATATCCCTTCGGCCGTTCCCACAATCTGCCTGTCATGTTCCTAAATCCCTCCTGCACTGAACTGCATGACATCACCCTCCCTTAAGCCTGTGGTGGATGAGATTGACCAGCCTCTAGCAGAAACACGCACACTCAATAAAATATTAACACAAAGAGGCAAACCTCAGTAATGACTAAAGTGCGACCTACAGAATGGTTGGAATTTGTCAGTTTGTCTAAACCTGTTTTTTGCTTGTATACACGTGATGGGGGGGGGGGGGCGTTTGGGACGACTTTCGTACCAGATTATACTTTGAAAAGGATTGAAAATGAATTTTGCATCTTCTAAACTACTTTATCCTGTGTACAGGGTCACAGGGAGCCTGGAGCCTATCCCAGAAGACTTAGGGTACAAGGCAGGGTACACCCTGGACGGGGTGTTTTGGGAACACCAATGAGCCTGATCTGCCTGTCTTTTTTTTTGGGGGGGGGGGATTTTTCCCGATTTTCTCCCTAATTTAGTTGTGTCCAATTCCTCCCCGTCACTAGGGGGCTCCCACATTAAGGCTACTAATACCACTCAGTCGGGAGGGCCGAAGACTATCACGTGACGCCAGCCGACCGCATCTTTTCGAACTGCTCGCTCACACACCATTGGGGGGCGGCGTAACACACTCGGAGGACAGCGCTGATTGGCTATAGAGCCGTGATTAATGTGGGAGCGCGTGTACCTCTCATCCCTCCCCTCTGTGGGAGGAAACCCACCAAACATAGGGAGAACATGCAAGCTTCATGCACACAGACCCTGAGGCGAGACTTGAACCTGGATCCCTGAGGTGCAAGGCGACAGTGCTAACCGCTAAGGTACCGTGACGCCCAGTCAGTTAACTACTTCATAAAAGTAGTCCAAATTGGGGCTTTAGCATGATTCGCTTTCTCCAAAGCAGGTGAAATCACCCACTTGCTCGCTGAGCTCACTACAGCAGCCGACCTACAGTAATCTCTGAATTTGGGTGTTCCGTAAATCATTGAGTAACTTATAACAGTGACAAATGACGACATTATTTTCTTCCAGTTCACGTGTACATCAACACATCTTTCAGTACATCTGTAGCAGACGTGTTAGTGATACGTGCGGTGAGTAATTGTAAACTGTAGCCTGTCAGCACACACACACTGACGGTCGTGCATGTTCTCACCTCCTGACGGGATCAGTGCCAGGATCACTCTGACAACTGCAGATGAGTGAGAGCGCTCACTTTGGCAACGCTCATATGAACTCATCGGCTGCAGCTTTTAGTTTTAGTCTGAAAAACATCGTTACTGCCGGTTTTGCTCTTTAATTACATGTTTACAACAGGAAAGAAAGTTATCACTTTTGATGCATCATACATGTCAGTCAGCAGTCATCAAGGTTACTCATGAGTCTTCCTGTCGTCTGTGTGTCCTTACTTCTTATTGTTCATCCTAAAGTTTTTTTCATCCTAAAGCTGATTATATATATGAGCACCAGATGCGTTCTGTTTTCCTCCTAGTGTCTTTCCACCTGAGTATTCTACATTATCTGTGCTCCAAGATACAACACCATCTGCCCATCTCACATGCCAGATATGATATCATGCCTGAAACAGCTATATGCTTGTTTAGACCTAGTTAATGTAATTCATTTATTCATGTACGAACCAATTTTTTTCCTTCAGAGTATTTGGAACAACGTTAGGAGTTGGGTTTGTTTTTAAAGTGCATTAAACGGGAAACAAAAAACAATGCACGGATGGATGCCGGTTGCCGGTACAACTGTATATTTGCTTATTCAACGCAGGAAAAAAGAAAAAAAAAATCTCAGCATTTTTTTATTGACCTTGTGATTAGAACTGAGTTTTTTCTTTTTTTACAATTGTTTTTTTTAGATAAATGTAATATACTTATATTACGTGCTTAGTGGGTTTCCTCCGGTTTTCTCCCACAGCCTGAAGACTCCTGGCGTTCCCAAGTTGCCTGTAGTGTGTAAATGAGCATATGACTGAGTTTGTATGTGTGTGTGTGCCCTGTGAAGGATTGGCCCCCCCATCCAGGGTGTGGTCTCCTGGGATAGGCTTCAGGCCCCCATGACCCTGTATACAGGATAAAGTGTTATAGACGATGAGTGACTGAGTGAGTGATATAAGGGAAGTAGTTATTTGAAATAGTGCTATAAGCAGAGGTGGAAGTAGTTTTAGATTGTTGCAAGTTCCAAATATTCACCGGTGGTATCCTGGGCTTGCAGAGGACGCACACCGCATAGACGTGACAATGTGATCAAAATTCCGTGAAATCTTTCCATAGTTCGTAACTCAAATGTTCGTAAGTAGGGGACTTACTGTATGTTAAGTCTGTCATTTTCTTCACCGCATGCTTTTGCACCCTCAAACAAGATGTCATCTGCATACTCTGATGGACCACCATCCCCCAAATTACCCCCACGGCAATCACCTCCATTTCACCCTTTTGGCTTTGTCCCTGCATTTGGATGGCTGGGTTGCGGTCAGGAAGGCCTGGTGGGTGTCTGTCACTGTTAGTGATAAGAGCAGGGGAAAAGACAATCAGACTGAGAGACTGCTGGACATTATCATTTCGATGAGGGAAAGAAGAGCTATGAACAAAGCGTTGGTAGAAGGTTTCCTTTTGCTCTGTGATGTCGTCACTTAAAGGAATAAACCAATATATTTAACCTAATCTATACCTCCCATACTTGTAGTGTAGTCTCAATGTTTTTCTTTGTTACATTTCTATGTTAGCAACCATCTGAAGGCGTAGCCATTTTTTGAAGGAACATTTATACAGATTTAGATTCTGATCTTCCCTAATCATGCCTGAATAATTGCCTTTGATAATACACACGCACACACATCCACCTGAGATGTGGTATATAGAGTATTTCTTTAATGTATGATTAAGTTTATCAGATATACAACTTGGTCAGCACAGTGGGAAACGTCCTTAGGCAAGACACAGCAGGGAGACATCGTGTCTTAGCCAATTACCCCTGTGTCCACACGCTACACTCCTTCTTTAATGATTAGCAGTAGGGCTGAGATCCACGGCTCGGCTGCTCTGACCCCAGGCCACGTAACAGGAGGATCAATGGACGCAGTGCACCACTGTGAAAAGAATGTATCCCAAGAGTATATAAACCAGTAGAGAGTGTAAGATTTATGGACATAGGATCAGAAGTAATGAGCAACTGGCCTTGCCTCTGGGCCTCTATTCTGTGATTCCGTCTTCAGTTCTGTGCCTACTTCCTTTTTTTTTTTTTGCGAGCAAAATGAAGTGCAAAGGACTCTATGACGTCATTGTTCGAGGACAGTGTCATTGTTGCTTCAGAACAAAAACACATGTCAGAAAGCTTTTAGTTTCAGGAGACAAAGGACGACGTTGTCTGAAATGGAAACTAAGAGTGTAGGAGAAAGGAGGAAAGGGTAAAAAGTCACAGAAAAAAAAAACCCTAATGAGAGTGAGAGGAAGAGAAAAGTGCCAGCCCCTGAAAGGTCTGATAAAATGTAACGTGCATGACTTCACTTCCCAGCAGCGAGGCCTGATGGTGTACAGAGAGAGAGAGAGAGAGAGAGAGAGAGCATGCCTGCACAGTTTTCCATCCCAGTTCACTATTTTACCAGCTGGGAATCTTTTCATGTGACCCTTCCTGGGGAGTACAACAGGGGGGCCTGATCTTGACCTTTGACTCCTCAGCTGGTTCTCTCTCTCCCTCTCTCTCTCCAAAATAGCTAATGTCTTTACTATTTTTACACACATCATATGGATTAGATTACCTCCCTACACACTACCAAAGTAGCAGGATTCCTGGTAAGCATGATTCATTTTGCAATTCATAATCTCAGAGATCAAACATCGATCCCCCTGTATAAGTCTCAGAACCTACACTGGAGGGATGGGATCTGCAGAGGAAGATGAATGAGAGTTGCGATAAGGGGGGGGGGGGATTTATTTCAACTTTTCCTACTTTGCAGCATAATCTTCGACCAGAGCAATAACAGCTGAGTGTAAGATTGCTGCACTTAAATCACACTGCACGGTAATATGGACCCATGTGGCAGAATGAGCAATCGACCGGTGCTTTGGCGTCAGCCTGTTCTGCATCTCACTTGACGAATTCACCTTTCGTTTCCCTCTGCGTCTGGAATTTGGATATGTTTAAGAGAAAATAAAAAGCTGAACTGTTGTTTTTGGCAGGCATGTTTTTGGCAGGCATGTTTTTGGCGGTGGGATACGTTCGCACGAATGTAAACATATTGAACTCTTTTGTTTGCGGCTGCTTTTTTTCTTGATGCATGAGTATGCATGCAAGTTTTAAAAATTTTCTTTATATGTTACTTCTACAGTATGTCTTGCATCTGTGCTAAATTTGTAAAAAAAAAAAAAAAAAAAGAATGAGTATATAGTGTACAATATGTTTATTTATCCAAACTGAACTTTTACACTCATAATTAAAGAACTTGAAACCAATTAATGACTCATTTGTCTCTTTATACATGGGTTATGGAGGATCTGTTTATTCATACATTGTTTTTTTTTAGCAATGTTTATCTTAGTCACAGTCAGCACAGTGGCTTAGTGGTTAGCACTGTCGCCTTACAGCTCCAGGATCCGGGTTCGGGTCTGAGTGCATGGAGTTCGCATGTTCTCCCGGTGCTTGATGGGTTTTCTCCAACAGTTCAAAGGCATGTACTGTGTATTGGGCTAAATGGCTTTCCCAAATTGCCCGTAGTGTGAGTGTATGCCCTGGGATGGATTGACAACCCGTCCAGTTTGCACCCCACCTCGTTCCCTAAGTCTCCTGGGATAAACTCCACGACCTCGTATACAGGATAAAGCAGTACAGAACATGAGTGAGTGAATGAGTGAGTGAGTGAGTATCCTGCTCAGGGTCATGGCAGATCCAAAGCCTATTTTAGGAAGGCTTGCATTAAGTGGAAATACTGGTAGGAATATTGGATGTGATGCTGATCAGTAACCTGAGCTCAGAACCAAACTAAGGGTCAACATGTTCCTACTATACTTGAATACTAAACAAACTAACTATGAGAATACAAGTATAATATAAAAATATAGCAGCAATTTATGTATTTAAAATAATGGATCCGTCATTCTATTTTTGAGCAATAAACTATCCATAGATATAATTTACGCACTGATTTTGCTTACCGTCATACTGTAAATGTCATAAGAATCATATTTCACCATGTGAACTTCATGTTCAAAGTGTTAATATAATACACGGTCCATGAGAACATCCTGGTTTCTTGCCCCTATTTATACATTTTATTGCCAGAGTAGCTTACTGGGTTTAGCCCTAATGGCACTTCTTCTCTGTGCCCCTCTTAAGTGGAACATTAATAAAACTCCGGCCAGAGGTCTGGCTGCCTTCCTCCATATTTAGTAGTACAAGCCATCCCACAAGTGTATCCTCAGAGTTCCTCAAAGATACTGAGAAGAGACACTGTGTATCCATGAGTTATTTCACGGGCCAAAAACAACCTTCCCATGGTAACAGCTGATCTCTGTGATGGCTGACCACAATAACAGAGTGAGAGGACACTGAGGGGATTGGGGGTGGATTACATGCGTGTGTTTATGAGAGTCGTATGAAAAAACATGGATGGATTACACAAAGAAATACACGCCTAGTGGTTTTCCCATGTCTAGGACATTATGAGTGAGTAAGTTGAGCTAGCGAGCACATGGACCCTGCTTTCACGGCAGTCCCCAAACACGAGATGGGATGGATGTCATTCTAGACCCAAGCAGTTAACAACATTGGGACAGGATGACTGCAACGAGTAAACACAGACGGACAGTCACACACACACAAACACAGATACATGCACATGATGAGTTGTGGGGCGTCTAAACCATTGCATATGTTTATGGGATAAAAAGAGTGGTGATTATTTTAATGTCTGGCTAACTAGAGATGATGAAAAGTCTTTCAACACAGCATTAGATCATCTGGTGAAGGCAAAGAAAACATAATTATTGTGCGCACACAACCGCAAGCCCAACGATTTGTCTTCGGATCCAACCAGCATCTCTGATTTCTTCCCCATAATAAAATGTGATCTAATACCTTAAGCATACGCTCATTTCCAATCCTAAATTTCCTGCTGGGTCCAAGAAAAGCTTTAGCTGGCCATTACAAAACACTAATTCAGTCATTAGCGATTTTCCCAGAACTTACAGCCCTGTCAGTGGGCTTACAGGTGCATGGGCTGGCAAAGTGCCCTAGACTGCCCGGCTTTGGAAACAAAACAAGCTCTCCCTGGCCACACGTTGACTTTTATTACAGACTCCCTCCTGCTCTCAGTGTGAGCCAGGCCTGTTTGTTTTTCCTCCCCATCTGTAATTAAGTCAGAGTCACATGCTCTTGAGAAAGTGATGAACCGAAAACTACAGATGCTTCGGCGCAGCCGGCTTCAGGGGCCCGCTAACATCACTCAAGGGGCGGTCGATTCAAACAGGATCTTAACTCCAAACAAAACAGTCCATTATGAAGTAGGTTTAAAATGTCAATTGACTAAATGGAAACCGATGGACGCAAGGGCAAGATGAGAGTCTCACTGATGTAATGCAACCTTTTTCATTTTTCCATCCTTAAGCTGTACTTGAGACGTTCCCAGATGAGCCGTTACCACTTTAGCCATTTCAGCGCTGCGGTGTGTGGCCAAATGCTGACCCACTGCTGTTCTGAGTGCTGACACCCCAACGCCCCCCACCCCAACCACCAAGGCATGTTTGTTTCCAGAGATCCTTTAGCCTGAGCCGAACATCTGCAGGTCACTGTACATTTCTATTCTACACTCAACTTGTTATTCAGCGTCAACAACAAATGGTCGATGTAAGGATAAGAATCCAGTTTAAACCGGAGAAGAAGTATGATTCAGTATTAACAGAAAATACCACATCATAAACCATTGACTCAGTGACGGTAAAAATCTGATAGCTCAGTGAAGAGATAGCAGACGTGTAGGAGTAGGGAAATGTTTTAAAGTAACAGCTGTCATTCCTACCTGAAGTGTTTATAGTGTGGTAGCTAACAGGGCATTTCGGGGGTGGTGGGGGGGGAGATATGACTATTTCATTTAGCTAAGCATATGCCATGATATCTCAGAGCTCGCCACTGGAGTCATGTTTCAGCCAAAAAGAAGAAACAGCAGCACCGTTTCCTAATAAGCCCATGCACCATAGCTGACCTTACCTAAAGCACTGAAGTTTACCGATGTGAAAATGACCAATTTATGGTACTGTATTGGTGCTGAAAACTGTCTCACCTAGATGAAAAAGTGAATTTCCAGATAGGATCATATAACGCCATTTAATTTTTCATAATACTTAATGCTTATCTGCCAATCCATGCTTTGTTTTTTTGTAAATTTGCAACGTTTTTGAATTAAAATCTTTCAATGATATTAATTGTCATTCAGAAGAAACTTGGCTAATTTAAATTTAACATGAAAAGACATAAACCTGAAAATGTGTATTATTCTAAAATGCAAAATTGTTAAGATATTGCGACATGGATTTGACATGGTTACGGACACTACGGATTTTTTTTTTTTAGGAGAAAATCCTTAATTTTGCACGGAATGCTTTATTTAAGCAACAATCTTACAGGTTTTACTATCAATTTTACTATCAATACTCTTTAAGAAATCAGAATAGTTTACATTTTAAATGATTATTGTTTGAAGTGAGACTTTGTAACGCTGAAAAATGGCCATTTTTGAGACGCATATAAAATCATCTCTAAACGGCTGAAGTTAGCATCTTGAAATTTTAAGAGAAGCAAGATTGGTTACTTCCATGTTGCATAAACTTCAGAAGTAGCTTCACACAGTAGCACACACCAATTTTCTGTATAATATGTATAACATAAAAAAAAATCAGCAAAAGTACTATGTTTTGGCTGAAAATGTCACTTACACAGCAATATGCAATTTATAATACTCTGATTTTATACGGTTCTCTAATTTTAAGATATTGAGCCTCAACAAGGTCAAAGTTTTATATATAATTATTCAACATCAAATGAACTCAGTGTAGATAATACTGTATCTTTTTACACATTTTTTATTATTTATTTTTCTTTACAAATAATGAACCCTGGAGAAAACAACAGACGTTCCAACAGCTGAATCATTTGAATATCTTAAATTAAACTGACTTTGCAGTATTGTCAATGATTCCCATCACAAACAAACACTAATTATTCTCTTCAAATTATTAGTATTTTATGATTTGACACTATGTGCATTTTTTACTACTAAAAAAACCCCACATCATGTTGGCAGCCGTCTTGCAATTAGGTTCAGAAAGCTTTGTTATTTCTCACACATGGACTCGTAAGTAGCCTCATAAACCATGAGATCAGACACTGGCGCTCACAACAACAACCTCTTCAGCTGGAAAATCTTTTTTTTTTTTTTCCCAGTGATGCAGCAGGTACAGCAGGGGAGGTGGGAGGAGACAGAGGGATGTGGTGTTGCCCATCTCCATGGAGTGGTGCTATAATTCCACTGGCATGGGCCCTCAGAACCTCTGCACACAGTGTAAACCCACAGTGTAAACAGGCACATGGCAAACATATGCATTCATACAAACACAGTAATGTTGTTTTACTATGTGTGTCCTGGTCTAGGAAAGTCTTCATAATTATTATTTGCACCAAGGAGCCAATTTATGAGATATGAGTAAATAATTGGTAATTTCATGGCAGTGAGTATGACCTAGTACCAAAACAACTAAGTGTACATGGACAAAGCTTTCATTTCTGACCACTAGGCAAATGTCCCTGCATGTATTCTCATACAAATGATCACCCTTACACCCTATTCATTGGTTCTCACGATGATCTAAATGTAATTATTAATGCGGATTATTAATTCTTGGACTATACCTCAAAATAAATTTAAGCCTAGCCAGAGTAACCTGAAGAAAATGCTTCCATAAAGAAAAAAAGACACTGTTTTGAAGGGAGAAATAAGGAAATAAAGGAGCTGTCCCCAGGCGAAAGAACCAAAGATGCTCAGACAAGTTTCAAGTTTTGAGAATGTTTCCCCTCACCTTGCTTGCTGCTTGTTTTCTTGCTGTGACAGAGAAAAATATATATAATTAATAAAAATAATAACAGAAATAATAAAACAATGTTTCATGAATGTTTCATACAATTACACTAACACAAACACTTCTGATGACTTCAATTTCAATCAAATAGTAAAATCTCTTTATTTCCTATTTATAAAATCTTTGGAATCAGAGACATTCAAAGGATACAACTGTATTGAAAATTTAAAAAATACTCTATAATAGAGGTTGTCAAATCCATCATATTTTTATATTCACAAACCGCTTTAATCGATCCCTATTAGTACTGATTTATTTCACTCAATATTAAAACATTAAGCACAGGAGTGGAAACTTCAGCACCTTAAGCAGTGAGAGATCTATTGGATTAACACGCTCAAGGCGCTATTCAGGTCTCTATGATGTTTCTGGTTTTTTTGTAGACTCTCTGTGGAATAGATTTCTGTTTATGCATTATTTTAAGTATGTATCTATATTAGGAATGTTGTGCAACGATTGTTTAGTTGTATCTTTCTCGCCAACTGTGCGAACGGACCAGGTTCAATTCCCACCCAATGTCTAAATCACAGCAACTGGATGCAGTGCCGTTTCCAAGGTCGGATAAAACGAGAGGGTTGCGTCAGGAAGGGCATCCGATGTAGACCTGGGCCAAGTTGGATGGTCCGCTGTGGCGACCCCTCGTCGGGAACAGCTGACCACCAACGTACTGTATATCCGATCAGGGTTTTTGGGGCTGATCCTCACGACAAAACACATGACTAGCCTCAAGGGGCTCTCACAAATGCTTATCTAAAATGCATCTTTCCTAATTATAGTATTATAACGTGGAGCACATGGAACAAGCCTGTGTCATGGAATAACCAATCGAAACTCTGCACAGAATGGTTTTAAATAAACACACACATCAGTCACTTTGCATTCGGCGAGCCAATCATGGCTACTCATGGCATTTCTTTACAAACATCAGAACTTCCTCTTATCATCCAGTCTGAATAGTGGCTCACTGTCACCCCGTATGCATGGGGCCATAAGGTAAACCCGGGCTGCTAGAGCTAGGAACTGCTCTTTATTACTCTCTTCGTTATTATTTTTGTGACAATTTCGTGGTTTTAGTCTTTTTATACTCTGTAAGAATTGAGTGTAAGGCTTGAGTAAGGCTTGAGGTTATTGAGTGCTTCTGTTATACTTTAGGTGGTTAAGTGAGGGTCGACCTTAACTTTTCATACTCAAATTATTCACGCTGCGTTGTTCTTACCCAGCTAATAAGGATTGTAGTGTTAAAGATTTTGGCCCAACGTTGTTTTGCTTTAGAAATTTTTTTTTTTTATCTTTCATATGTATTCTTTATTAGGGTAATTATTTGGGTAATATTCCCCAAAGATTTTGCATCATCACAATAATATCGGTTCATGTGGCCAACCGATAAATAAAGTGATTAAGTGGATTCTATTTACTGTCTGTTTATTAGCGTCTGATGACTACTGAATGTTATCACTGACTTCAAACAGAGGAAGTTTGGCAATAACCGACAGTCCTCATATGAGAATCTTACAAGTCCAGTACTGTATATGCACAAACTGTAACTGGGAAAAAATGTGATGAGGGCATTTAAAAAATGTTTTCACAGTTATTTGGTTCTTTTCTGCTTTTATTATTGTCTGTCACCCTGAGAACAGTTTGCTGGACTATCAGTTGATTTTTTTTCTTTTTTCACATCAAAATAAAAGATTTTTTCATTTCTTTCTACATGTCCAGATGAATACCTGATTTTGCTCCTTTAATCGTCAGGTGAGCCAATTTTCCTTGTATTTCCTGGCTTCAGTTTTTCCTCATTCCAGTGCACCTGTGGCTTTTTATTCAGATACTCAATGCACTCTTTGCACTACATTCTTAACATTGAGCACATTATTTAAGTCTGTATGAAGAATTTTCATTGGTGCTCGATAGGTTTTTTATCCATTATTAAAATTATCATTATATTCTTTTAATATATAATGATATTCTTGGGATATTACTGTATTTGTACTACTATACCAAAATTAGATCATCATATATCATTGGCTTTAAAGCCATACTTCTACATATTAATATTTCAAAAAATTAACATAAATTCACAAAAAAAACTTACCAGCAATAAACTGGGGCAGTAGCAATATGAGAATACCCAGCATGATGATTATGAATCCAAACACTAAGATGTACCACAATGTTGAGTCTTGCTCTAAACAGTGAGAAAAAGGAGAAATTTTGGAAAAGATATAAAGACTGTACTGTATATCAAGCCAAATGTGACTTTTAAAGATCTCACGCCATCTAGTGGCAGATATATGTGACTTAAGGGGTTTTCCAAGAATCCAATCCAATAAATGCAGTGGAATTTTCTGGTCAGTGTATTTCCACCTGTGACGATGAGCGTGAAGCTCTTGCGGATTGGTGTGCGCAGAGACTGATGTTGCACCCGGCACGTGTACTTGTAATTGGAATCTTCCAGTCCGGGCTGGAGCAGAAAGAACGCTGAGAGTGAGAATGTGCCGTCCTGATGGTGGCGGTGGCTGGAGTACAGGACGTTCTTCATAACCTCAGGCACCAGGCTCGAACCCACTGGCTCTCTCAGCCACTCGATGGTCACATCAAGAGGGTAGTAGCCCTGAGTGTCACACACCAATTTCTGGTCCTGACCCAAGGTTAAGGACAAGGTTGAGCCTACGTTCAAGGTTACACGTGGTTGTTCTGTTGGGACAAATTGGACAAAACTGGTAGCAAACATGATTAAACACTTAGTTGAGTTATTAAGACACTTAAAACGGGACATGATTGATTGTCCCACCTTGAATGTGGAGAACGACGTCACTGTTGGAGTGAAGTGGCGGGATGAAAACAGAACACGTGTATGTGCCCTCGCTTGTCAGCTTAGTGAGCGGTAGTTTCAGTGAGGCATCTCCTGCTGAAAGGGATTTCACAGACACGCCACCGCCTTCACTTTTGCCCGTGCGACTCGAGTAGCTGAAAAGTTTAGTGCGCTCGCCATGCCGCTGGAACACCCACTCCACTGTCGCACTCGCCTGCTTGTGGTCCACAGCGAACTGACAGTGCAGGGTTTGCTCCTTCATGAGACCCACCTGAATTACAGGGGTGCGCGTCAGGACAACCATCGTAGCTGTTGAAACAAAGAACATCAGGAAGGTCTAGTAATTGCTGGAGAACACTCGGCTAAAACCCACGGTTTAGATTGACGGTGTACTTGTGATTGATTACCTGAGGTGGTCAGAAGTTCTCTGTCGCCAATTTCAATCCTCTCCTGGTATCCTTCCTTTGCAGGTGTGTGTCTGAGGAAGGTCGTTTGGCGAAAGTGACCCTCATTATGCCAGATGGTACATGTGAACCAGACATCATGCTCATGTGCACCCAAACCAGGCCAGCGCATTACAATGCCTTTCATGTCATATCTCTGGATCTCACATTCCAGTGAGTCCTTGTGACCTTCCACATAACGCCTCAGATCCACCTTTGATGCTACGTAAAATGAATATGAATACACTTTCGGCCTTAACATACTGTACCATACAGGATATTCCTGTATCTTTGTCCCACTGAGATGGTTCTAAATGCAGTCTGCTGATCATATACTCACTTGTGACGAGGAAGGTGATAGCATTATAGTTTAAAGGACTGTCTCCTGCATTCCCAAATTGCAGTCCTGCACTTCGAGGGTGAAATTTGACCTCTTTATGCCCCTCCTCATTTATTCGGACCGTCTCATCCTGAAATTGACACGGCAGCCACTGGACATCGTGAACCGACTGAGGTCTACATACACCTGCTCAAAAACATATAACGTCACAGTAGGTTTGAGCTGCAGATCAACATAAGGTTACTTGAGGTTAGTGTAAGTAAAAGCAATGCAAAACATGATCATAAAAATTCTAACAGCGAGACAACAATGCTTATGGTAGAAATACCCAAACCTAGCAGTAATACTGTATGTTTACTTAAAAATAATGAATATAGCATCTTAAAAACATTGCAACACAAATCAATGTGGGCTTTAAAAGCATGAGAAAACCAAATTACCCAGAGGAAACCCACCAACCCCACCCTAACACAACCCAACTCAAGGTGGGACTCGAACCCGGACCCAGGATCGCGGGTGGCCTGGAGCCTATCCCAAGAGACTTAGGGCACGAGGCGGGGTACACCCTGGACGGGGTGCCAGTCCAGCACAGGGCACACATACTCACATACATACTCAGGCAATTTGGGAACGCCAATTAGCTTCATCTGCATGTCTCTGGACTTTGGGAGGAAACCGGAGAACCCAGAAGAAACGCACCAAGCACCCACGTGGAGAACATGCAAACTCCATGCACACAGACCCGAGGCGGGAATCGAACCCACACCCTTGAGATGCAAGGCGACAGTGCTAATCACTACGCCACCGTGCCAGCACTTGGACAAATTCTATCATTATTTAATAGAACGTTGCAAAGATATTTCTCCAAATGTTCATTATGTTGGATTCACGCCATTACAACAATGCAGTGCTATTGTCCTGAGTAGATGAGATCTCAACAAGCTGTTCTGTAAAAGGGGTTTCAATTAAATTAACATTGCATTTAAATGATTTTATTTAACATTTCCATAGCATTCAGATTGCCTTAAATAATTAAATAAAAAAAGGAAGTACAGAATTCAGCTGACTAATGGTTTACAGAAGGAAGGCTTGGGATTAGTATTTCCTGGTTAGGTATGGTGCAGCCTTTCTTATTAAATATTGAAAGAAATGTTAAATAACAGGTGTTAAAGCACCTCACCTGAAAACAATAAAGCCAGGAATAGTCCACCAAAAGCAGTAATCATGATAAAACTAATTTAAGAGAAACTCTGCAGTCTGAGCACCAACAAACCGCCATGCAAACACACCACTTTCACTTTCATTTCAGAATAACTGCAAGTATCGTCAGCTCCTATATCAGGAGACATGCGCAGTACACTTCT